>JBBPJJ010000329.1:0-22853 GCA_038088635.1 Veloboletus limbatus
TCTCTTCTCGTGTGGCGATCGCATCCATCTTCATCTTCCTTCCTGAACTTTCCTTCTTCTTCACGATTTCTCTCGTAGTTGTGTAGTTAGCTAATCTTCTCCTGAGTTCTATCAGGTTCTACGCTTATGTGTCCCTTTAGATTAGCTAATCTTCTTTCTCCTTCCATCTTGTTCCATGATTACGTGTCCCTATCTATTTAAGTACTTCTCCTATTGTACTCTATTCTCATTCTCGATCTGCGCTATACAGTGTATCATCTTGAGTCACTCCTAGTCCCTTCGTCGTCGCCTAAGTCCTCCTCAGTCTTGCCTTCGTGTGGCAACCCCTCAGTCTTTGCTAGCATAAGAGATCAAGGAAGTGTGCCTTCTCCGTGGTAGAGGCACTACTTTGCTAGCTCCTTCGTCCTTTGTCCTCAAGAGTACGCTCAACGTAACAGACATGATTGCGCAACTCCTTGTGCAAAAACGTGATGAAGAGGGAACTTTCGTTCCTCTGACCGTCCAGGAGATTGTTACGTGATCGTGGCACCTGGACACAATGGAGCGTCGGAGAGAGTCGTTACAGAGGATATACAAGCACCCCTGATAAAACAGTTTGCCCCCATCGAAGGACCAGTCCAACGGGTTATGGGTGGCAGAAGAACCGGGCAGAGGCCTGGGGTGTAGCCAGTCGAGGATGATGGGATCTGAGGCGGAAGCCTGGCGGATTTGACGATCAAGGGCAGTGTCAATTAAGTTAACAAATAGAGAATTGGGGAGGAGAGTGACGTCAGCGTTATCAGAGGTGACGTCATCGGGGGTGTGATCTGGGTGCCAGGAGAGAGTGTCAGGACCGGCAAGTAATTTGCTGGGGACGTGGTCAATGCGAAGATCGAAGTCTTGGAGGTCCAACAGCCAGTGAGCTTGACGACGATTGAGTAGTTGAGCCTGGCGAAAATAAGTGAGATTTTTATGGTCAGTAAAGACCTGAATGGGGTTAGGGGAGCCAATAAGATAATGATGCCAGGCTCGTAAGGCACGTAGAATGGCAAGAAGCTTGCAGTCATGGATATCGTAATTCCTTTCAGCTGGTGCAAAAGATTGGGAGAGATAGGAACAAGGGTGCCAATCCCCATTAGTATCAGTTTGCAAAAGAATACCGCCGGTCGCCCATTTGGAAGCGTTGGTGGCGATAGCGAAAGGTTTGGAGACGTCAGGGAGTTGAAGAATGGGTTTCGTCATGAATGCCGTTTTGAGCGAGTTGAAAGCGGCTTGACAGGCCGGGGTCCAAGCCCACGGGACTGTTTTTTTTGTGAGGTCAATGAGTGGATGAGCGAGAGTGGAATAGTTGCGGATAAAGCGACGATAAAAGTTAGCGAAGCCAAGAAAGGGACGGACTTCCTTGAGAGTGATTGGTGTTTTCCAGGTAGAGATGCTGTCTAGTTTGACAGGGTCCATAGCTAATTGACCGGGTCTGACGACCATCCCTAAGTATTCAACTTCGGAGGTATCGAAGACGCATTTTTCTCATTTGAGATGTAAGTTGAGGTCAGTCATTCTTTGAAGAACATGTTTGGTATTGCATTCGTGGGTTTCTTTATCTAGGGAATAAATCAGTAGATCGTCCATATAAATGACCAACCATCCTTCCGCAATCATGTCCTGGAATGAGTCGTTCATAAATCATGGGAAGGTGGCGGGGGAATTTGTCATGCCAAAGAACATAACCATGGGTTCGAATAATCCTCGATGTGTGATGAATGCTGCTTTCCATTGGTCTCCGTCTTTGATTTGAACATTGTTATACCCCCATCGTATGTCAAACTTGGTAAAATGTTTTGCCGCTTTGAGTTTGTCAATTAGATCTGTGATGAGTGGTAGGGGGTATGCATCCCGGACAGTATGGTCGTTCAAATAGCGATAATCTTGGCAGGGATGGAGTTTACCATCCTTCTTTTTGACAAAGAAGAATGGCGAAGCCTGTGGGGAGTTCGAGGGATGGATTTTGCTGGATTTGATATGTTCGTCAATAAAATCGTCGGCTGCTTTAGTTTCATCAGTAGATAACGGATAGAGTTTACCGATCTTTGGTGTAAAGGAATCTTTTAGGTTGATTGTGTGATCATATGGTCGAATCAGTGGTAAGGTTCCTGCTGCTACATCGGAAAACACCTGCTGATAGTCTTGGTAGGCCGGTGGAAGGGTTATTGTCGGCTTATTGGCCAGGTTTTGTATGGCTAAATCTGTCGACGTGGTATAAGCTTTTACCATAGCAGTTGATACGCATTGTGGAGTTAGGTAACGTTTATCTCCCTTGACAACACGATTAATGCAATAAGATGTCACTGCTTTCTTGGTGAGATCTTCGGGTCGGAGGAAATCTTCATTGTTGGTTTCGAGGTAGTCGTATAGTCGTTTATTGAATTTGTGGGTTATTGAGGTATGGCGTACCGGGTGGGGTTCGTTCTTGTAATACCCCGGGGCTTGTTGAGTTTCTTGGGCGTGATTCTCGATTTCAGCGACGAGATTGTTTGATTGATCAGTTTCGGGTCGTAGCTGCAGGTGATTTCATTTCCAGTTGATGACTGGATTTTCTTGTTGAAGCCAAGGGAATCCTAGGATGATACGATCATTTCCGCATCCCATAACGTGGAAAAGAACTTTGCTGGTAGTATGTCCAATAGTAACGTAGAGATCTGCGGTGAAATGGATGGTTCCTTTGATATTCAGAGATCCATCAACGTTTTTGACAGGGATTGGCTTTGGCAGTCGGGTGCAAGGGATCTGGTTTTTTCGGACGAATCCCCAATCGAGGCAATTGATATGTGCTCCAGAGTCTATGAGGGCAGTGGTGACGATGGTTTTCTTTGTACTCACAGGGATTGATAACGTGGTGGTTACAAATAATGATTTCTTGGATTTATATCATACAGGTGAGTACCTAGTGTGAGAAGGAGAGACTGACGTCGATACAGGCTCTCCATTTAAAAAGACTGAACTTTGTTGACAAGGATTTCGTCATCTTTGTCGTCACATTCCATCAAGTCCGGGATTTCTCCCGTCTCTTCTTCATCTGTTCTTTTCACAACTACATCAGCATCTTCCTTCTTCTTTTCTCTCCAAGTTGCTTTGGTGTTGACGAAGCAGGTCTTGCATTTATTGGCCGAGTGACCAGGAAGACGACACTTGAAACAGAGTCCTCGTTCTTGACAGTCCTTACGAGATTCCGGTGTGAGCTTGGGCGGTCTAGTGACTGTAGCTGCATCGACTTCCATGGCATTTGGATCTTTGCAGGGAAAAGAGAAAGGACGTGAGACTGAAGCAGGCGTATGAGAGGTACATGCTTTGATTTCTCTAACTCTGTCCCAAGCTGCATTGAATGATGCGGCTTTTTCGTACCATTTGTCGATCGAGTCAGGTACTGGGTCCATGGTCATGATGTGCATCATAAGGTTTGGAGGGATTCCAGTGGAGTAGTAGCCAATCAAGACGTTGTGGTCAGTGATACTGGCGCGCGCAGCTTTGGTCTGAAACTCGGTGGTGTAGAGACTGAGAGAAGGGGTGAACATGCCTTTATTCAAGACCATCTTCTTTGTGGAAAGCCATCCGATAGCTTGGTTGACGACATCATGGTGTTTGAATGCTCTATTGAGTTTAGCGGTGAAAGAAGCCCAGGTACCCATATTAAGAGTGCTGTCATTCTGTACACAACTAACATGAAATGTAGCTGCCCAACTCTTGGCCGATCCTTTATTCATATACGAAAGGGCAAAGGTGATTTGTTTGGCATCGTTGTTGTAGATTTTGGAATTGGTACTGAGATAGAATACGACATTGTTATACCATCCTGGGTATTCGGAATACGTCCTGTCGAACTCCTGGGGAGCATTGAGTTGAAGTTCAGTGGGTCGGTTAGTCATTGGTAGCGTGGTAACAGGGGATCGGGGTGAGGGCTGAGCAGGTGCAAGGGATCGAGGTGATGGCTGTACTGGGGTTACTGGCGAAGTTTCTTCGTTATCTTTGTCTTGGTCCAAGGTTTCTGAGAGTTCTTCATCGTCAGATGATTCTGGGATAAATGGGGGTAGATGTTGAGGAGTTGTTCTCGACGTTCTGGGAGTACTCGAAGACAGAGTGAGGAAGGATACGGCTCACGATAATAGTGGCCGTGCAGAAGTAAACTTTGAGCTTTTGTTACGTGTGGGCTGGGTAGGCTCGCACGTATCTGCAAGGTGACTAGGACTGGGGATGAGGACTAGGACTTGAGGAAGGCTTCGTTATTGAGAGGCCTTTACTGGGACTGAGAGACTGGGGACTGAAGTTGGCGAACCGAGAGGCAAGACTAGGAGTAGAATTGTGGAGCTCAAAGTTAAGGAGTACAGGTCGTGCTAGTACGGTTTATATACTTGGGAGAGACTAGCACGGACCAAGACTAAGAAAGGATAAAAGGTAAAAGAGATGAGTAAAAGAATGTTATGGAATAGTAGAGAATGCAAGGGAAGCGGAAGGAACCCTGTTGAAGGGTAAGAATTGACGAGATTGCATACATATGACTCAGTTAGTGAGTCAGCTATTGAAGGCCGAGGAATCAGAAAGAAGAAAAGTAACCGTAATCAGGATGATGAGGGAAAGGTGAACCCGTGGGTTACCGTAGACAGGTCATTGTGATGGAAAAGATAAAGATGAATGGTAACAGAGATAGTGTCATCCATGACTCTCATGTGGGAGCCAAAGAACATGGGAGGAAAAGGTAAGGTGCCAGAGCAGGCACAAAAGATCTTTGCTGTGAAGCGGAAGAGTGGCAACCCTTCCTTCCAGGGTCAGCAGTCCAAACCCCCTGCAGCGCCACAGCAGTAGCAGCAGGGGAAAAGCACTGACGCTGAGAAGAAGAAGCTAAGGAACATGCTGCAGTTTGTTGAGGATCCCTCTGAACAAGCAAGCAGCGACTACTTCACCTCCACCGCTATGACTGCCATCGCTCCCGCCATCCTCACTCCTGCCGTTGCCGACCCTTGTGTGAGCGCTCATAGAAGCGCTCAGCAATACCAAGGTCAGGGTGGACCTCCTGTGTTTTTGCAGACCATGGAGGCTTTTGTGTTCGCACATCAGCTCAACATTCACCTGTTCTGCAAGACAATATGATCAATCGACGCAGCACTCCTGCTCCTCCAATGGCTGGACTTTACGTCGCCTCCATCTCCATCTCCTGTCCCATCCACTTCCACTGCCATGACACTGATCATCGCCCTTCCTCCATTGGCACCCGTCATGCCTTCTGCCCCCTCTCCTCCTCTCTTCCCAGTATAGTACAACTGCACTTTTTTGCTCGAAGACCTTGATGAGCCAGAGCATCCCTCAAAGCGCTCATGGCGCTGAGTTAGCCATATTGGTGAAACCTGGGATGCTGATGATATCATCGACATCTATGGCTCTGAAGTCGATGACTTCATGGAAGCAAGGTGCGTCGCTAATCCGATGATCACTACTGTGCACTCCTCACTCTCCACTTCTTATACAGCGTCGAGTAGAGTAGAGGATGTAATATATAGTGTACCAAATGCAATGGACATTGTGTGCGTGCATGGCTCTAATGCTAAGTGTGATCATTGTGAGCACAAACTTTGGATCCTTGATTCGGGTGCTTCAATGCACTTCACTTCGGATCGGTCAGACCTCAGCGATTACACATCACATGGGAAGAATAAGATTTCCATATCGACTGCCTCTGGTCACATTTACGTTGTAGGGACAGGCAGCTGCAAACTGCAGTGGAAAGATGCGCAAAACAAAGTGCGCAACCTGACTCTATTCGATGTAGGACATATTCCTAACTCAGGAGTTCAATTGGTACAAATGCTAAATACTGGCACCAAGGTTAGAGGAAACGCAGAGTCCATTGACATGTTATTTGGTGATGATATGATTCTTGCGTCCTTTAAACTGGGTCACATGGGTCATAATATGTATACCATCAAGGATATCACCGGCCGTCACCATTCAAAGGTAACTCCTGATTTTGAGACCATGCACAAACGAATGGGACATCCTTCCAAGGATGTAATGAAACATGCTGTGAAACATACATGCAATTTCCCTTCTTCACTCAAGATACCGAAGGAAGACAAAACCTATAAAGGTTGTGCGGAGGGTAAAACCCCTGCTCGCACCTTCCACCTGGATCTCAGGAGAGCCAAAGCGCCCTTTGAGCTAATTCATTCAGATGTTAAGTCCTTTCCCATTGCATCATACCACAAATACCGGTACATTATCACATTCTTCGATGACTATACATCATATAGGTGGAGCACATTATTGCGCACCAAGGACAATGCTCTTCAGGCAACCAAGCGCTTTTTAGTGATGGTGTCCACCCAATTCAACACCAAAGTCCAAGGATGGATGTCTGATGCAGGGGGAGAGTACAAGTCCAAAGCTATTGATGAGCTGCTTGCATTTAAGGGGATATGCATTCTCCAGAGTGCCCCTCACGTTCCCCAACAAAATGGTCACGCTGAGTGCTTTATGCGCACCATTTTGGACAAGTCCGAGTCTATGTGCCTTGATTGTTGCACACCAGATTCTTGGTGGGAATTCAGTTGTAGTCATGCCATCAACGTATACAACAGGACACCATTGCACAGACATAATTAGCGCACTCCATTTGAGATTCTCAATGGGGAGGCTCCTGATATTGGCCATTTCTGCATCTTTGGTTGTGAAGCGTACGCACATGTCCCTTTGGACATTCACACCAATAAGCTGGCCTCTAAATCAGAACCAATGGTGTATCTAGGCATTGCACCTGGAAATGAACAGAATTATCTATTGATGTGCCATTCCCACAATACCCTTTTTACTTTAGCACAAGCGCTCTTTAATGTGCAGCTGTTCCCTTTATGTGAGAAAAAGCCTACACATCCACGGACACAAGCCAGTCCCAAGCAACAGGTCGAGATTCCGCTCCCTGATTTGCTGACCGACTTTGATGACTTTCTCCCTTGTTCAGAACCTCCAGAACCATTCCATGCGCCTCCACCTCGCACCCCATCACCTGCTGCACCACCTCCACCACCTCAGCATCCCTGCAAAGGCAAGGCCCCTGAATGCCGCCTGCAACCTGCTCCTCCTGCTGTTCCCCCTGCTCCTTGCCATTCTGAGCACGAGAAGCATGTTCCCAAATGACCAGGGAACATATATGGAGATGACTGCCATCCTGTTGATCAGGAACACAATGCAGAATGCACTTGGTGCGATGTTACGATTCTTTCTTTTCCTTTTCTCTTTTCCTGCCTTGTCTTTACAATGTTTATTTAGTGTCACATGACACACCTGTATTACCAATCCTTCCATATGATTCCATCGGTTTCTATTGCGCTGACCAAGCACTCTTCTTTTGCCATTTGCTCTCACTTCTGCTCTTCTTTTGCCATTGGCTCTCATTTTGTTCCATAACATTCTTTCGCCTTCTATGCTTACTCATGAACATTCCACAAGGTTCCATCATATTCCATAGCTTGGGTATATAAACCCTCACCTCCCTTTCTTACTCCTTAGCTTAGACCTCCTTGCGATTACCTTGTATTTCTTGTGCAATCTATCTGCTATGAAGACTTGCCCCCCCCTTGTCTTGGTCCTACTATCAAGTGGACATCCATCATTCTTCCACTAAGCTCCTGCCGATTTCTCAAGGCAGTTCATCGTCGACCTTCGTGAACAGCACTTAGGCGAGTCCTTGTTCTTTGTCTAAGACTTTGCAAGGCTACGTTTGCCCCTACCCGGGTCAACCATAACATGCGATATTGGCCGCAGTGGTGCGCCTCCTTGACAAGAAGTTCCTGGGAATTTCCCCATTGAGCCCTCCGACAACATTCCTGACCTGGAACATCGTGATCTCTTCAAAGAGGAGATTGAGTGCATCACAGGGAAGGGGGAGCAGCGCTCACTTCTTTTCCCTTGGGGAAGGCAATTCGGCTCGATTCTGCAGATCATTCAAAACCGATACATGAGTGGACATTTAAGGACATTCACACCCTACTGTCTGTGCAACAAAAGGAATGGAAAGATGCTTGTTGCGAGCAACTCAAAGTTCTTAAGAAATGAGACATTTTTGAACTGGTTGATCGTCCTAAAGATTGTAAAGTCATCAAAAATCGTTGGGTCTTTGATGTCAAACCCGATGGTAGAAAATATGCATGCCTAGTCATGAAAGGTTTCTCACAAGTCAAAGGCTTAGACTTCAACCAAATCTTTTCACCCGTCGTGCAATACAAAACAGTGCGCTTAATGCTTGCACTCGCAGCACTCGAAAACTGGCACATGGAAGCCATCAATGTTCGCGCTGCCTATTTATATGGCGCACTCGATGAAGAGATCTACATGGAACAACCTGAGGGATTTACAATCCCCAGTGCTGAGACTAAAGTACTGCACCTCAAAAAAGCCCTTTACAGATTAAAGCAGGCTGGTCTCGCCTGGTGGAAAGCCCTCAATGAGTCCATGAAAGAACTCGGCTTTGAGCAGATTACATCGGATCCCGGTGTCTTTCTCTATAAAAAAAAAGGCTCCCTTATGGTTGTAGCTATTATTTACGTAGATGATGCCATTTTCTGTCGTCCCTTGAAGGCGATTGTTGATGAGGTCAGAGCATACTTCATGCGCAAATGGGAATGTTGCGATCTTGGTGAAGCCAAAGAGTTCTTGCACATGAATATCAAATGCTCCGGTCAAAAACTCTACATCGACCAGAAGGAATACCTTCAAAAAATCATTGAGCACTTTGATTTGCAAAACTCCAAAGCAATGTGACTCCCTTGCCTCAGGGGTATTACCCCATCAAAAACGATGTGCCCGTTAACCCCAGACTTTGTCAGAAGTTCCAAACCATAATCGGTTCCTTGATCTACATCATGATTGGAACCAGACCCGATATTGCCTATGCTGTCACAACTATGGTGCGTCATTCGGCGAACCCAATGGAGGAACATTTATCAAAAGCGCTATATATTTGTCACTACCTTCTAGGAACGCCTAAAGCAGCCTTGTGCTTCGATGGCAACAAAGATGAAGGCATCATTGTGTTTACCGATGTGGATTGGGCATCCGACCCTAACACACATAAGTCCCAAACCGGGTGGTTCTTAAACCTAGCCGGATGTACTTTCAGCTGGTGATCTCACCTGCAGCCCACCGTGGTGCATTCTTCAACTGAAGCTGAGTAAATGTCCTTATTGGACTGCGGTAGACAAGCATTCTGGGTTCGGCAACTCCTATGAGAACTTGGGTATAAATTGAATGCAATACTGATTTGCGGTGACAACCAAGGATCCATCTTTATGGCATCTAATCCAATTACAGAACCCCGCAGTAAGCCCATCAATATTTGTTGGCATGTGATTCGTGACTGGATTCAGGATGGCCACATTGAGCTATTCTTCATAGATGGTGTCAGCAATCCTGCTGACATGTTCACCAAAAACTTGGGGCGTATCAAATTTGAGGAATTCTGCACATCTCTCGGGATCGTTATAACCCCTCCATAGTTGCCATTTCCGCTCATCAGCACACCATGTGTTGAACACGCTATCTTTTAGCTGCCTTTGCTCCTATTTCTTTATCTCATTCATAGTGTAGATTATCAAAGTGTATTATATAATCAGTACTTCGATCATGTGTATAAACTTCAGACTCAGTGTCTGAGTTCTAATAACATCTTGTTCTTCAACAACCACCATCGTCTGCCTCAAGCTTTATCAGCTCAACACCATCAACAATGTGAGTAGCCAAATTGCCTCCGTGTTCTGTGTTGTCAAACAAGAAGTGCTAGAGATGCTTTGTAAGAAACCTAGTGTCCTTAGTGTAAAGTCATACTTGTCAGCAGGAACATATTGTGTCATTTGCTCAAATGATTTTACGGGGCTTAGCAAATGTTACCATTGTCTTCAGAGAGTTGAGTAACAGTAAGAACACCCTTCAACATCTTTTTAGCTAGCATATTGGAGGCCAGAAAAATTGATCTTCATTTTGGTAGGACAAAATGAAAGTAGGTTTATCATGTCAAATAACTTGTCAGTGATCCTGGGTACTTTTGGTAAGTTATGGGAGAAGTGCTATAGATGTTGTACAAGAACAAAATCATACATGTTAGCGAAAACACACTATTTTCTCCACAGATGATTCGATCATGCATAGTGAGTAGGGCATAGCGTGGGTATGGGTAACCCACATGGGTCGTGGGTATGGGTATTGATGGGTATGGGTATAGGTGTGGGTATGGGTGTGGGTATGAGTGCTGAACATATTGTTATCCATGGGTATTTCCTTACAAAAGGCCTAGATAATTCTGTAAGACTATAGTTGCACTTTACATTCAAGTCAGCAGTGGTGGCACCATGGCTCTGCAGTGTCTGCACATTGTTTGGTTGTTATTATCCACTTTGTTTGTAGTGCACGCCACTTAGTAAAGCTGTGAACAGCCAGCAAAATTTTAGTGTCATCCTTCTCTGCTCTAAACCCTCAAGACGGTCTACTTGGTACACTAATAAAAGGTAACAACCACAAGGTACTAACGAAATGTATGACAAAACCATCTGAGAAGGCCAAAGTGGCACTCAATGACCAGACAACCCAGGCTTCAGTGCAAACCTGAGAATGACATGTCAGTCAGGTCGGTGCAAGGTTCCAAGAAAGGGAGGCCCGCTCCCACAGAATGTATGATTTGATTACTTACCATGATAACCTATGAGAGAAGTAATCTGGCATTCCAGCGCACATGAAACAACTTCACATTGACTCTGATGTCGAGACTGCAGAATTGAGTAATGATGACATGCAAAATGACCTGCACCGTGACAAAGTGAATGAGCTGGACAAAAAGGATGGTCTTGACCCTCAGGAAGCCCTTTGTGCAAAATAGGCTACTATTCATACCCATTCATACTAACATTAGTAACAGAGCGCCTGATGAAAGATTGGACATCACCTGTATATGCATTTTTCGGAGCTATGCCAATTATTGAAAACCTCGGTGGCTGCTACTCGCATGTGTTCAAGTGTAGCACGTGTGGCTGCAAGACTGTAATATGCAGGTATCTTGATATGAAGAATGCTTGTTCAACCAGCAACATGCGCAAGTGTTACGTGTGAGCCAGGTAGACTCACACGTATCCGCAAAGTGACTAGGACTGGGACTAGGATTAGGACTAGGACTTGAGGAAGGCTTTGTTAGAGAGGCCTTTGCTGGGACTGAGGGACTTGGGGACCAAAGTTGACGAGTTGACTGGGCAAGACTAAGAGTAGTATTGCGGAGCTCAAAGTTAGAGAATACAGGTCATGCTAATATGGTTTATATACTCGTGAAAAGTGAGCACGGACCAAGACTACGAAAGGAAAAAGATAAAGAAGGATAGATATGAAGAATAGCATAGAATGTGAAGGAAACGGAAAGAACCCTGTTGAAGGGTGGAGATTATTGAGGCTATGTATGACTCAGTTGGTGAGTCAGCTACAGAAGGCCGAGGAATCGGAGTGAAGGAAGTTTATTGTAATCCTGCTGACGAGTGAAAGGTGAAACCATGGTTTACCATGAAGAAGTCATCAAGATGAAAAAGACAAAGAGATAAAAAGAAAAGAATGAGTAAATCGTAAAAGCAAGCACGTCAAAAAGTGTTGGGGAGATGAAGCAATGAAGGTGGTGGATAGTTCGAAGGATGCAAACGAAGGATGCAACACGATTATAGCTGGGCTCCTAAAGGATGACATGATCACCATGGCGTTCGAACGGAAGAGTAAAAATATTATTGCCTACTCGCACATACCGCATAACTGCATGGAAACCCAGTGCGTTGTGGCAATGTTGAAGTACACCAACTGATGGACTGGCAACACCATTTAATAGGATGGAGATCGTGCGGTGGATTGCTGAAAACCTGCAGCCATTCGCAATCATCAACGATCATGCATTCTTATCATTGATGAAAACTGGGAGGCCCAACCATTACATACCTTCTCAACACACAGTTGCATGCGATGTTCGCCATGTGTTCGTGTGCACACGTGAACAGATCGCTAAGATGTTGCAAGTACGTCAATTAATCAACTGCATGTCACATGCCATTGATGACTTACCAGGAGTACGATGACAAGTTGAGCTTCACCACGGATGCCTGGACCTCTCCAAACCATCAGTCCTTTGTCATTATTTGCATGCATTTTGAGCACAAAGGATCGCCGCTGATAATGCTGTTAGACCTCATTGAAGTGGTGAAGGTTTGCATAGGAACTTACAATGTTAACATGCTTGCTAATGGGAGTGTAGTTGCACACTGGTACAACCCTTGCTGCAGCCTTTCAAACCATACTAGACGAGTTTGGGATAGGAGAAAAGGTGAGTATGAAAGACACTTCAAGAACACCTGACTTACAAGAGGAAAGGTCCTTTGTATTACATGCGACAATGCCCAAATAATAATGTAATGATTGATGCGCTCAAATTTGAGCTGCCAGACTATAATGGGGCTGCAGGACATGCAAGGTGCTTCCTGCATACAACAAACCTGGTAGCTAAGTTGTTTCTCTACGCGTTTGAGGCACAGAGAAATGGTTGGAGGGGCAAGGATGAAAGTGATTTGCTGCCAGAGGAACACGAAATGGTTCAGGAGCTCAGTGAGTTGGGTGAGAGCAGAGATGATGGCATAGAAACAGAGAATGTTGAGGATACGATAGATGATAACCTTGAAGGGTAGGTTAATGAGACGGAAGAGATGACTCTTGATGAAAGAAAAAAGCTACAAGAAATGATTCAACCAGTCCAGTTAGCACTTGCCAAGGTAAGTAAAAATTCTAAGTGTGATGTACCATTGCTAGATTCTCTGACAGATCCAGAAGCTGGCATACAAGATCATCAACTCGTTGACCAAGCTGCTCCCCAAGTGGCGGTGTACTCTCAAGCAGCTGAATCTTGGAATCATGAACTTGCCCCATGATGTTGCAACCAGGTGGAATTTGACCTTCAACATGCTGGATCATGCGTTGAATCATAAAGAAGCTGTTGAGATCATAACACAAAGAAAAGAATTAGGACTACGACAGTATGAATTAACAGATGAGGAGTGGGGGATGCTCACCGAGTTGTGCAATGTGCTTCAGGTGTGTTCAACATCACGGCTGTGGTGATAGTGGGGCTCATGACTACGCATGCATCTACTTACATAATTAGGTCTTGAAGCATGCTACTGAGTTTTTCTCTTGGTCCATGCCCAACCTCACAACCATTATTCCAGCCATGGATATAATCGACGAACGGCTGGCAAAGTACATGTACATGTGTGACCATACTATAACTGCCTCCATCCATGCTGGTGTTGTCGCTGCAAAACACACCCTTAACCAGTATTACACATTAACGGACAGCTCTGAAGTATATCGAATTGCAATGGGTGAGTGCTCACTGCTCAGTGTACTCACTTCTACTAATATGTAGGACTTATATTTTCAGTTCTCCACCCACGTCACAAGTTACACTATTTCCAGGTCACCAATTGGGAAAGTGAGTGGATTCAGACTGCTAAGTGACTCGTGTGTGACAAACTCGAACTTTCTTATGCCGCTAAGGAAGATCATGTCTCTGACATTGACGAGATCGAGACAACGCCACTGGTGAGTGCATTAAATTAACCAACCATTTACTTACTGACTAACAAATAAAAAGCAAGAGCAAGGGAATATGTTCGACAGCATGGCTTCCCTGGCGCCCCCGAAAGCAACCAATCGCTGGAATGAGCTGGATAGGTATCTAACAACTGACATCGGGCATGTCACCAACCCTCACATGTGGTGGTATGAGCGCCGCAAGACTTACCCTCACCTCTCCTGCATGGCCTTGGATTATCTTGCTATTCCCGGTATGTTTGTTGCATCAGTTAATTTATATACTAATTTAACTCTGTTTAGTAACATCTGTTGATGTCAAGCAGCTCTTTAGCTGGGGCTGTCTCATTCTCTCATATGTTCATTCTGGTCTATTCAGTCAATCCACGTGGTCATGTGCTTGGGACCATGGAGCTTGTTAATTTGGATGATCTTAGGGCTGCTGCTGAGCTGCCTGATGTCAAGGAGAAAGAGGTGGAGGGACAGTGAGGCTATAGTGGTTTAGTATTATATCATGTCGAGTCACTGCGCGCTGCTATGAAAAACTGGTAACCCACGGGTAAACCCATGTCGGTTGTGGGTAAACCCATGATGGGTATGGGTATGGGTATTCTTTTGTATACCCACAGCTCAACCCACACCCACATGGTGGATGTGGGTTTTTGGTGGGTATGGGGTGGGTATGGGGGCTGGTACCCCAGGGTATATCCATGCTATGCCCTAATAGTGAGTGTAACAATATGAATGAAATTTGACCAGTCTACTTATCTTCTCCTACTCTACTCTTGCTCCTCTTCCTCTTCTTCCTCCCCCTCCTCCTGCTTCTCCTTCTCCTCTTCTTCCTCCTTCTCCTCCTTCTCCTCCTTTTTATTATCCTCTTCATTATCCTCCTCCTCCTTCTCCTTCTCCTTCTCATCTTTCACTTCTGATTCCCTCATTTCAATCAATTGTGTTAATGAATGTTGGAATAAGTCTTCATCCTCTGGGGTCAAGGCATGGAGTTCTACAAGCTGACTTGTCTTCAGCACCTTTTTCCTTGGCTGTGGAAGCTTGTGCTTGTTTTTAGTTGCCATACTAACACATTGAAGTCTGGATCGTCTCAATTGCCACTCCACCTTCATCTTCATGCTTGCAAGAGTACCAAGTCCACTCAATCTCCACAATATCTCTTCAAATACCTTTCTGGACTTTAATAGTTGATATCCAGGTTGTTTTCCTTATTGTGAGATATTCTGATATAGCAAACAGTATGCGTTCATACAGCCACCTGATTACTTAATTAGGTGTACTTAGAGTTGTTGTACCTAGTCACTGACTATTGAAGAACTTGATACATCATTCCACTTTGAGCTATTGTGTAGTCTGAAGACTACCCCTCTGCACTTTCAACCTTTCATATTCCTTGTCCTTTGCTTGCTTTCTTCAGCTCTTTGCTCAGTCCCTCCACCTTGTAAAACCTAGGATTGGTATACAACACAAAGGGGTTTTCTTTGATCTGCCATACATATCCCTTGCCTTTGCATGTTCCTCTTTGACTTGCAAGAAGATACTGTAGATATGAGAAAATAGATTCCAAGGCATCATTCAAATAGAACTGTTCTTCTTCAGAGTCTGCTCATTCTTCTAGCAGTTTGTGATATGTTGTTATATATCCTGCATCATCCCAGAATGGTAGCCACTGTGATCCCTTCTTGCATGTCATCTCCTGCTTAGGAAAGTAGATTGTTTTCCAGCTTGAAAACAACATAGAATGAGGTCCTTGACCACCATAAGCAATCCCATCTTCAGTTTCCATGTCTGCATTGCAAGCTTCAAAGCTGGTATGGAACAGCATCTGATCAATGCTTGAAACTGTTCAGCATTTCATCGTATCAGAGAGTGAACTGTTGGAGATAGGACATCCGGCATATGGTTGTATAGCCATGGGCTTACCTAAGCCTGAGTACTTAGACATTCCATACTGTATGCTTCTACTTTAGTGACTACTAAAGTATTCTACAGGTACAGTACTACTGCTAATATAATAGTGACTACTAAAGTATTCTACATGAACATGGTGTAGGTTCAATTCCTTTCAATGCTGAATGGTTGACAATCATCCATATTTGTGTGGTGAACTGGCAAAACAATTATGATATAATTACAGACTGATTTGCAGTCTTCCTGGCATCATCCACTCTTTCAGCATTAGCATGGGAATTGCCCTTTTGAGCTGGTTCTAGGTCAGATTGGGTCCAATGGGAAACATGGCTATTTGATTGAACCTATTCACGATCATAGTTTCCACAGCCTTGTCATGTTGAGCCTTTGCACCATGTCCCATCAAAGCAAGGACATGAAGATCATCGCTTTCTTGAACGCTGTCCAGACATGGCATCAATCACACGTATCTGCAAGGTGACTAGGACTGGGACTAAGACTAGGACTTGGGAAGGCCTCTTTGGAGGAACCTTTACTGGGACTGAGGGACTAGGGGACCGAAGTCGACAAGTAGGACTTGGGCAAGACTAAGCGTAGTATTGCGGAGCTCAAAGTTAGAGAATACAGGTCGTGCTAATGAGGTTTATATACCTGCGAGAAGTGCGCACGGACCAAGGTTTAGAAAGGAAAAAGGATAAAAAGGATAGAGATAAAGAATAGTATGGAATGCGATAGAAATGGAAAGAACCCTGTTGAAGGGCGAAGATTGATGAGGCTATATATGACCCAGTCAGGTGAGTTATTGGAAGGCCGAAGAATCGGAGAGAAGAAAATGTATGTAATCCCGATGACGAGTGAAGGGTGAGCCTGTGAGCTACTGTGAAGGAGTCATCAAGGGAGATCAAGGAAATGGTAATCATTTCCATACTCATCAACTGAGTCATACATATGTAGCCTCTTTTACTTATGCACATCAACCAGGTTCTCTTTCATTCTGAAGTGTTGCCTTTTTATCTCTGACTCACTGTTAAATATTACAAACGGTATGTGGCTGCGCCACATATTACATAAGCACGGACTATATAGAACTTTTGTACGGTAGTTTTACTCCAGTAACTTTACTGAGTATCACTACAGGTACTTATCATTATTCCTCCAATGTAGTAACTTTACTAAGTATCACTACAGGTGATTTTAACAGGTTATGAGCCCCACCTGTGCTCAGTAGTCAGTTCACTCAAGATGGTCAGCATTCCCACACTCCAGTCAGACAGGAAGAATTGGCTAGATTGGCGTGGGAAGGTCTTTCAGGCTGTCATGCATCTGCAAACTACTTAGGTACTATGTAAGACTGTCTAGTACACTACAGTTAGTCATAGTTGTCACAGTGGTACATATAGGTCCCCCTTTGTACAGCCGCACTACAGTGCTGTGACAGCACTGTACAAAATCAAATGACTGTACAAAAATTAGATTTGGACAAATGTTGACATAACTTTAATTAACAAGTTCCTTGACAATGTGGCTGGGTTCTCATTCTCCTCACAGTGCTGTACAGTGATGTTGTGACCACTCAGCTCTGTACATAAACATACAGCAGCAATGGAATTGTGGCTCTGTACAGAAATGTACAGTAACAAAGGACTGTACATAGCTGTCTGAACTGTTCTAGACTATGTGGTCGGACTGTAAGCACTGTATCTACTCTGCATGTAGCCACATCCTGTGATATGTTCAAATGCTGGTGCTTAATCAAAACGATGCATTGTGATAAACTATGATGGGTCACACTGGCACAGGACAGCAAAAACATACAACACAATAAAAACATGGCAGAAATGTGCATGACACAACACCGGCAGGACAAGACAACAACGAACCACTATGATGGTGCACCTGTCAGAACCTTGATCAATACAGTAAACATGACAGATATATGAATGGAGGAGACAATGATGAACCACTATGTTGATGGACCCGAACCTTGATCAATCTAAGATAACAGCAAACTCATTGTGAGTGCTCGCTGGAAGTTTGAGCTTTGTAGAATAACCTGTCCTAGAGCACCAGTATACTATGTGATTATTCCCTTGCAATCCAATTGAATAGACACTTACATTCCAGTCTTCGCCCAATCACTGAGCATTGTATTCAATTTTGCACCGTGGTAAGCATCATGCAGAACAGCTTGCATTTGTTCAGTCAATTCATCGTATGCTGCCTGGACGTTCTGGGAGTTGAGCTTGACCATCTTCTTATTAACGAAACCGTATGTTCTGAACAGAGTAAGTATTGCATGAACCTGTAGAAAAAATAATCATGATGAGCATGGTTTGAATTAATTGGTGGTGGCTTACTATTGCAGCAACGAGTAACAAAGCTCTATATGGGACGCTGTCATGGAATCCTGGAAACTGGCAGAGGGATTTGGATGAGCTACTATAGAAAAAATCAATAACCGTATCCTTGAGCACCTTGTGAGCGAAATTGCTCGTTCTACCCTGCACTCCATATCAGGACAAAATAATCGAATGGAAGATGGTGATATACTGAATCATCAGGCTCTCCACGCAGATACGATGAGGTGCTGAGAAGGTGGTTGTTACATGTGGGCTTGGGTAAGCTCGCACATAGCCCTGGTGAGGCCAAGAACAAGGGGGTCCTTGGCTGATGCCGTCGATGGTGTACGCAGAGATATAGGCTGCACACGTATAGTGCCAGTCAAAGGAGTCGTATACTGGGTCAAGCGCGGAATCAGCAAAGGAAGCTAGGATTGCAAAGGAGTACAAGGACTAGGGGTAGATCTAGGGTCTAGGGTCTAGGATCCAGGGGAAGTCCAGGGAGATCAAGAATAGGGAACATGGTACGTGCTACTAGGGTTTATATAGCGTAGAGTAAGGGGCATGGACCATGTCAAGAAAAGAGAAAGAGAACAGCACCAGTCAAGGGCTGTGTGGAATGAGGACAGCACCAGTCATGGGCTGTGCGAAGGAAGGTCATAGAATATGAAGGAATTGGAGAGAAGGAACTAAAGAAGGAAAGTAGGCTGTGCGAGAAGAGAAGCCAAGGCTATGCGTGTGGGAGCATAGGGCTGAGGGTATTCTAAGAAGGGAAGAGAGAATTAAAGAAGTGAAGAGAAAAGGAGGCGGACTCAATAATGAGTCAGAGACAGGGGCGATGACTCAAGTTGAGTGAGTTAGTGGGAGCCGGGAAGGTGAGGACGGTATAGGAGGGCTCAGGTTAGGCTGAGGGAATGCACGAGGAGGGAATGAGGTGTACATGAGGTGGAGATCTAGAGACGGGGATCTAGGGATGACCATGAGGCCCGAGGAAACAGGGAAGGACCACGGATATGGTCCGGACATGAGGACAAGGGCAGGACCAGGGGTAAGATCCAGAGTGGTGATGAGGATGACTCAGGTATGCGCGAAGGGAACTCGTGGTGCAAGGTTGTGAAAGGAAGCCGCAGCAAGGCAATGCTAAAGGGAAGCCTCGAGGTGAGCACGTGATGAGCATGAGGCATGCTTATGGAACGAGTCGGAATGAGCGTAGAAAGGCTGTACTCAGCGGGTACAACACGAGGAGTGCGAGGAGGATCCAAAGGAGTATGCTGAGGGCGATGTTGTAGACCAAAATTAGGGGTTCCTGTAAAAGGACTAAGAGAAGGGGAAATCATAACAGTGGTCAGCCTTGTCCTTGATTTCTACAAGACGCTCTTGGTCAGTCTTGGCAGTTGATGGTGAAGAGAGACCATAGCCAGGATGTATGAATTTCAGCACCACCTTCTTGATATCACTATGGAAAGTCTGAGTGTCATTGAAAACCTGTGACCCCATCGTTAGCCTAGTTGTGCATCTTAAGGTATATACTTACCAGCCTGCTCATGGAAGTTTTGTGACGTGGATAGATGCCTATATGTCGTCAATTCAGTATCTGCAGTAGAAAATGAAAGATATACCTCTTTCCACATCCCACTTGTTGCTCTCAAAGTAAGCAATCACCTCGTCGAGTATCTCATGGCATTCATGATCAATGGCTGTCTCAAGTTTGGGGAATCTGTCTTTGACAGCGACTTGGAGTCGCACGCGAGCCTTTGCAAGATCGAGAAGTTTGTGCCATAGTGGTGGGTAAAATGATAGGTTGGTAGGCTTAGTGGCAACAGTGCCTTTCGGATTCTTCAAGTATCTTCCACCCTTTTTCTCAGGCTTGTTGGATCCGTCGGAATTGGCTGCATCTCCCTCATCTTCCTTGTCTCCCCCCTCTCCTGCAGTGTGCTGGCCTTCATTCATGTCCACTTCCCCTTGATCGCCGTCTCCACCTTCCACTTGGATGTCCTCGTCAATATCCATTGGATCCACCTTGGATACTGTTCAGCATTTTCTCTTCCATGGCTGATAATCTTCTCTATTGTAGACACTGTCCAGATACCTTGAGGAGGGAGAGCAGTGGCGATGATTGGTCGCATAATGACGTTTGAGGAGATCATGTCTGAGTCTGACCTGTGGCAACCTGTCATGAGATCATCAAAGAAAAGGGAGGGAAAAAAATACCCTTTCATCCCATATGTGGTGTGAAGGTTCTGCAGGTTCTCCTGTGGAAGCTCCCGAGTTGGTACAGGAGATCGGAGGTGTTGGAAGAACTTGTGAACGTGAGCGACCTTTGAAGACCTGAGATGGCTGATGGGAAGCACAGAGAGCGGGTTGGTGGTCACCTAAGGCAGTTGCCTGTTTCTGCACATTATGCTGCTGGCTGGACAATGCAGTTGTCTATTTCTGAGCATGGGATGCCTGAACCTCAAAGAGGCAGGAGGGTGCCTGTTGAGATCTGGATGACAACGGACGAATTTGAGTGCCAAGTAATAGAGGACAGGTCTGAGTGCCAGATGGTTGAATGCAGAGGAGCGTATTCTCCTGTGAATTACAAATGTGAGGGGAAACTTGAATGGAAGAGCGTTTTGAAGCTTGGATCATTTCGTCAGTGTGCATAGCATGCTCATCTGAAACCCTATTGTCTAATGTATAATCCTCTGTTAGTATATGTCTGGTCGAGCAAAGATAACAAAAACATACATATGCCATGACTATCACCATTGTCATAAAGACCCTGATAGTCATCGTCGTCATTGGATCCACTTCCCTCACAGTGGAACTCAGCATTGGGAGCATCGACGTCACTCAATTGGGGGAGAGCAATGCCCTTGCCCTGATCAGTATGATGGCGGAGAGGGAGCTCTTCCTCTGACGCCGACTCAGAAGTCCCGGATTTCAACTCCTGCTCGTGGTTAGACTCCTTCCTAGAGTCATCAGATTGATGTGGTAATTTCGGAGCTTCTGGTTCCATCTCATGCTCTGTCTCATGCTGTGACGATAAAGGACTACTAGGAGGACGTGTCTCACTGCTAGCATGCTTCGAGTTATGCTGTGGGCACAGTGGATGATACCGATGTAACTGGGTGGTAGGGGGTAAGGCAACTCTTGTGCACAGACCTCAGCTCCTGGTAGTCGTATCTGCAGAATCTATTTGACAACATCCAGAGTTTCCGAGCCAACAAATGTAGGCTAATGGGGTTCCTTGAGCTTGAAACCAAACCGGCTGCCTTCCTCTGACTGGACAGCAACACAAACAGGATTACTTCTTCCAATGGCAATGTCCCTGGTAGCAGAGGGTGTCTAGTAGATAAGATAGAGGTTGGGGTACAATCACACTTAAGATGAAGATTTATGCACATTTGACTTCATAGTATTTTTGAGAGTCTTAGGCACCTTCTTCCTCAGACAGCATGGAGCGGGAGCCATCATATTAACTGGCTCATCATTGGAGAAAATGACGTGCTTCTTCTGCATAGGAGTCGCCTCGATAGCATGTCCAACCTTTTCCAGCTGCTTTAAATGATCACCAGTGCCAGCATTGGCTCGATTTGAGCATCTCTTAGAAGACTGGCCATTGGCATGGATAGCAACACCATGCACATCGTTGTCCTGCACATTTGCAGGCCCCGCAAAGGAGAGCTGATCAGATGCTTCAAGAATAGTGGGGAGAGCGTTATGAGAAGAATGGACAGGACTATGAGTAAATGGAGGTTTGGTTTTCGTCTGGGCTGGACATTGCTTCCAAGTCAGCATGGTGTGATGCTAACTTGGGAGGCAGAACTCACCTGCCAAAGGACCTTGGCCATGATCCTCAGTTTAAATCTGAGTCAGTTGTGCTCAAGCTCCAGGCACACCGCTCCAATTACTTCCAAGTGATGAGTAACTTAGCATATCCCTGGTTGGACTTGGATACAAACATGCACGGGTGTAGACATAGAAAAAGTGCCTGCTGCAACAAGCATTGAGCCATGAGGCATCCGACATGCCGTGGCTGCCATATTGCAGTGCTGAATGTTGAGTACGTTGAGTTGAGGTTCATTGTGATGTCGTACAGACATTGTCTTGTAGTGTAATTGCTCATGTGATGTAGTGTCATGATAACACCTAGTACCAGGTAGGCTCCAATTGGTGCAGAATGATGCCACGGGTGTATTCCAGTACTAGTATAAGCAGTCCACAAGGAAATATATACATGCTACTAACAAGGCAGACATTAGTTACACACATCTCAAGTAATGGTGTCAGTTGAGTTTTTGGCTGGGATACCATGCAGTGTCCCACAAGCAGACATATTCTCATACAGGGTTTCGGTCTCAATAGTTTTGATGTTGACATGTTGGAGGCCGTGGCAGTATATCGACTGAGTCCATTTTGAAGCTGGGCTGCATTCCCTTGCGCTCTGTCCTGTTTGACAACACGCAACGTGGAGGCGATTTGGACTACTCACATTGTTGAGGTGTTTGGTGCTAAACGAGGTTGAGGCAGACGATGGTTGTGATTGAAGAACAAAGTGTTATTAGAACTCAGACGTTGAGTTCGAATCTTATATAGTGACATGTGATGTACAATTATGTAAGCTACTCTAAGTAAAAGAAATAGAATAGAAATAGGAGCGAAGGCAGCTGAGTAACAGCGCGTTCAACACTCCCCCTCACTCGAAGCATGGTGTGCTGATGAGCGGAAATGGCGACTATGGAGGGGTTAATACGATCCCGAGAGATGTGCAGAATTCCTCGAATTTGATACGCCCCAGGTTTTTGGTGAACATGTCAGCAGGATTGCTGACTTCATCTATGAAGAACAGCTCAATGTGGCCATCCTGAATCCAGTCACGAATCGCATGCCAACGAATATCGATGGGCTTACTGCGCGGTTCAGTGATAGGGTTAGATGCCATAAAGATGGATCCTTGGTTATCACCGCAAATCGGTATTGCGTTCATTT
>JBBPJJ010000330.1:11786-22852 GCA_038088635.1 Veloboletus limbatus
GGCCAGCGCATCCGTTGCTGGCCGTCTGACCGTTCTTGGGGTCCCATTGGACGACGCCGTCGGATTCGGTGCGCTACTCGGCGGCAACGACGACCTCGGTGCTGGGGGAGACGAGAAGCCGTCAATGTCCATCGTCTTTTTCAGTTCGTAGATGACAAAAGTCAAGAACCGATCTCGCGACGCGACAAGATTCACATACTATACATTTGGCGCGAGACTGCCTGCCCTAAATTGACTGTCTACAGTGTCCATCACGTGTCTCGTTTGATGTCGGATGCAGGTGCCAATGTCGGAAAGTCAGACTCGAGTAGCTGTCCTTCTCCGTCTTAGTCCTCATCATGACCGCGACCGATGACTCCCTGGAAGCATTGGACCCTGCATACGTCGCAGACGTCCTCTCCAAACCACCCTTTGTTCAGATATCCGGCTTATGCAACGTTCGCGATCTAGGGTCCTACCCCACCACCACACCCAATCTCATCACGAAGCCCGGCTATGCATTTCGCGGCGCTGAAATCTCCAACATTACCGAACAAGGTTTTTTTGGCTTCTACCTATGTTGGGAACCCTCCTGATGGCGCATTTACCAGGCGTTCAACAGATGAGGGCGCTTGGGATTACTATCGTGTTCGACTTTAGGTCGGATCCAGAGATACAGAAATACAGGACCCCAATACCCGCTATTGAGGGCGTCCAAATAGTGCGTACGCCTGTCTTTACAAACGAGGACTACAGTCCAGAAAGCATGGCGAGGTGCGTTGGCGCGAAGGTCTCAACGATCCCCGCTCATTCCCTTATTTTCGTAGAAAGTATGAACTGTATGCAAGCGGTACTACGGAGGTAGAGGGGCTACTACCATCCATCAACTTGGTCGCTGCTGAATGCTTGTACAGACATTTATGAAGTTATACTCTCAAATACTTGATCACGGCGGTCTCGCGTTTGGTACTATTCTCAGGCACGTCCGGGATAAACCGAACGCACCATTCCTGTTCCATTGCACAGGTGTGTTTGTCTTCGTAATGTGGCGTTTATCGTTCACAGAATGGTGCCTAGCGGGAAAAGATCGCACCGGCATCGCTGCTGCCATCCTACTCGGGGTACGATAGTGTTCATGAGCGTCACTTTATCAGCGCTTATATCCCACATAAGCTCGCAGGCGTGGAGGACCATTTCATTTGCCAGGACTACTCTTTGACCCGAATAGGCCGCGAACCAGATCGCGATAAGGTCCTCAAACGGCTCTTGAAAGAGCCAGTGTTCGCAGCCAACTCTCAACTTGCACTTCGGATGTTCACTTCTCGGTAAGTACGATTGCTGATGACCCCCCTCGTTCGCGCTGAAGCTCCCTATTCCTGCATTTCAGATACGAAACGATGCATGCCGCGCTGGCTCTGCTTAGGGACAAGTATGACGGCGTCGAAGCTTACGCGAAGAACTTCTGTGGACTTGGCGACGACGATATATCGATTATTCGATCCAACTTGGTCATATCCGCCAAAGCGCGGATGTGAAGGTGTTTTTATTCATTTGTTGCAGAAGTTACCGTTGTTACCAGCATGTATGATAGGATAACCCATGAAACCATTCCAAAGCCAGTGATTCATTGCTTTTTTTTTTACCAAGGTCATCTCTTCAGCTTGTGGAAATTAAATGATCACCTTGACACTCGCGAATCACCATCAACTTACGACTCTAAGAAGTACCATGACACAGTATTTTCCCAGAGCAAATATAGCAAATCGGACATGAGGATTTTATCCATGTACTACACGCTGCCAAGGCGATAAAAGACCCCCAACGCTCAAATATTATCGCGCCATAGACCTACAATATGTGTTGTCCGTCGTGGCTAAAATGAGTACAAAAGTGCATTCAAGAAAACAAGACAAAAGTAAAGTAAAAAACCCCACCCCCACACAGCGGTCCTCTTCAAGTCTTGCGTGGACTCAACGTTACAGGCCCCAACGCCGCTCGTCGTTGCTTCTGCTGTTGCAGCGCCAACGAGCTACTCGACGAACCCGGCCCCGTTAACGATTGCGCCCCTTGTCCCATCATCGCTGCTGACAACAACCCATTCTGTCTCGCTTTCGGATTCAACGGCGATAATGCAGGACGCCCCGCCCCCGTCAAAGGCGTCGGATCAGCACCCGCCACACGTCGTCGTATCGAGGGCCCGACTCCAGCTCCACTCCCGCCATCAGCAAGTTTCGACGACGGATCGGCCGTCTTGCTGTCAAACCCCGCAAAAGGAAGATTGTCCATTCCTCCGAGGGCTAGTCGGCGGGCTTTCTCATGCTTTGCTTGGACAGCGCGAAAGTGATTGAGTAGATCCTGCCATTTTATTTCGCTCTGTCCCATCTTAGCGCGCGCGGATATCGACATGACGGGCCTGTCAAGTCCGTATTACATTGGGTGGAGTGAGGGACACATCACGTGGCGGACGTACGTCTTAGGTGCGATGTGTAGGAAACCGGCAGAGTTGACTGCGTTTAGGCGATTACGAAGGGATACGAATGCACTACTTTGTGGCAACAACATGAGGAGACCGTATAGGCACTTGAACAAGTAAGGGTATCGTTCAGGCTCGAGGAGTTGAAGACGGAGATCTTCGGTTGCCAGATATCAGACAACGAAGGTTGAAGAAAGGAGAAACGTTACATGTGAATACGGGAGACTCGATTAGCTGGACAAGTTTATCAATTTGAACTAACATAGCCACAGTCATTTCGAGATCGGCACTATGCACCAGTGAGACGGTTTGAATAAAGATATGAGCGAGTTTGTCATACAATATTGACAACAGATTAGAGGCGTGTTCATACGCTTGCGCTAATAGACAGAGTGAGAACACGGAAACCGCATTGTGACACCATGACCGGTAAAGTGTTGTAAACAACGCTTGTCCGTCTTGCTGGCAGACGTGCATTAAATCAGCGTCAGTCAACCACTCAAGCAAAAGATACGCACGCGCGTTTCTATACTCTTTAGTCGTCTTCTAAACTCGGCGAGTTCTGGTGATGTAACAAGGATCGTATTGAGCTTCTGCACGATATCGCTGGCAAATTCCAGATCCTACAACTCATCGGCATACGACACCAGAAGTAAATGATCATAACAGTACCTCTTCTTTCTCTAGAATTTCTGCAAATGTACGATATATCCGTTCGGTGTTGAGATTCAAGCAGAGCTGTCGAATAATCAAACTTCCCCGAGCTTCTAATAATTTCCTGTCTGTGCTGAACAATTCGAGGAGGTTCATCATGAAGACCCGGAAGTAGCCCTCCTCCGAACTAGAAGAGATTTGTGCGAGAAGCTGCAAGTCGTGTTTGATCACCTAGAAAGCGAAACTTCAGATGCGGCCGGAAAACAGTGATACAGAACACCAAACCTCTTCGGATGGGTCCGACAGTGTCTTGAGTAATGCAGGGAAGGTACCGTCTTCCATGGCCAAAATCTAAGATAGATAGAATGAGCTGAAGTAACTACTTTGTCATTAATGATCACGCACCTTCTTGGGAGCTTTTTGGTGTAACATGATAAGCCACTGTAACGCCGCTACTCTCGTCTGCTCATGTTCGCTCAAGAATTGTATGGTCAATTCGTTCACGGTTGCCACGTAATCAAAGACGTCTTCATCTTCACCCTCCTCCTCTTGGACGGGTGACGGTAGTGTCGGAGCAACTACTGCAGGCGCTGGTGAGCCGGATGTACTTACCAAAGACGTTCGGGATTGCGGACGGCTAGGAATCTCCGGTGCTGCGGGAACAACAGTACCTGAGCGAGACTTCGGAGTCTGAGGTGCGGTAGTTTTGTCTGAAGCAGTGGAGGGTTGGGCGTCCGCGATAGACTCAGGAGATGACAGATCTCTTTGGGGTGCCGTTGGAATGGTGGATTGACGGGATGGGAGTACGGTTTGGGCGGGAGGAGTCGGTGAGCCGGTGAACGTGCGCGTTGATGTTGCTTTTTCGATGGTTGACTGCCGAGATGGCTTATCCCCAGGGTAAGGTAAGTCTTGGATGACCTTTGTGAGAAGTTTATTCGTTCGTATGGCTGCAGACTGGATCATGGGAACGTGATGGGCGAGGTTGGGTAGGATTGCTGGGATGAGGCGAGGCGTAAAAGGAAGCATCACTTCTTGCGCGAAGCCCAAGAATTCCGCCAGCCATCTGAGAGCTGTAGACTGCTGAATTTCGTCATCTAATGAATGGTGATCTTAGTATCAGAAAACTGTGTGTGACAGTGCGACTAACGTTGTCCGTCCAGTTGCTGGATCAGGATTTCAATTATCGCCGCGTAGTCTATCCGAACTCCCTGGCCGGGTACCCACGCTACAACCCATGAGCAGAAATAGGCCAAAAGTGAAAGAAACCCAACCTCCAGTAGTTCGATGGTCCACTTCAGACTTTTGCTCGCTCAACTCGGTGTCGTGATCATGTATGACGTCACCCTCGCGGATGAACAAAGCACGTTCTGAATGAGATAGGGTGATATCAGGAAGCCTTTCGTCTGCTCGACGCTGTTCCGATGAGTCGGCGATTTCTTCCTGGCGGTGACGCAGGATGCTGATGTCACGTATCTCACGGAGGAAGTCTGCCAAGAGGTTCTCGGTAGCGACACGAACATCCTCGGTTGGATCGGAGAGATACTTCCTGGATGAATCATTTCAGTAGCAAGGGAGCACCGGCTTAGAAGGCACTAACAGAAGGCCATCGAGGAAATCAGGAAGATAAGAGACGAGCTCGAGTTCCGGTATCGAATCGAGGACAGTAATCCAAGTTACAAGGTAACTCCGTGTGAACGGACTGACAACATAAATGCGCTCCTGAAGAAGAGGGATAAATCGAGCCAGCGAAAATGCCTTTCTGGGAGAAGAGTTGACATTGGAAAGGGCATCTTCAGGATATGGTACAAGTATACTTTGTTCCCGGAGATCGTATTGATCGCGTATTCTCTCCGTCTCTGGATATTGAGGGATGTATACGGAGGCAGTTTCAGCAACAACATCCTTCAAAAGGCGGTCGAGAAGCTCAGCACCGTTCTTGACGGATAATTCCGAGTCTGCAGCAAGCTAAAGTGCCTCAGACCACGTATGTAGACGAGTAGGCTATGGACGGAATACCTTGCTGAGGGCATCGAAGATGGGGTTGAAGTAGACGAGAACTTCGCCCTTGGAAACCTTGGCAATGTTGTACAAGCATTCAGCGGAGAAGTATCTTATCCTGTTCTCAGGGTCTTTGAAGCAAGTAAGAACGGGTTCGATGAACTTGTCCATGTATGGGGCAACGTCGACGCCGAGTGCGATGGCTGTTCCAGCGAGACCAATCAAACCACCGTTTCGGATGTGTAACGCATTGGAGGCATTGCTGAACATGTCTACGAGTTGTTCTATGATCTGTTCGACACGGCGGTGGTCGCCTTGCAGGTGACATTCGCGAATCTGCCTGCGCAGTGGTGTCTGAGTATGTACGCGCGGTGCAGAAGAGTAGTATTACTTTTCAAGTTCGAGCGCAGCAGCCTTTCTCTTTTCATAGATCTTGTCTACGAGCTGCTTGGCCACTGAAGTCTCTGCGAGCGGTCAGCAACGAAGGGACGTATACCATCTCGGCTTACCCATCTGTCCAGTGCCAGTACAACTTCGGAGTACACTAGTAGCATTATGTAACTACTACTACCTATGCCCGTGGGAACAACACACTCGGAAATTCCTTTTTTGTTTGGCGGTGGCTGAAAATATACATTGAGCTTGCCGTCAACAATGTTTTTTTTTTTTTCCTTTTTTTGGTGGAACGCTAAGTATTCAATAATCGGTTGGTGATTACATAACCACAAGCCCAAATAGGGTTTATTATTGCTAGCATGTCCTTATATCCCATGTTAGCCCGACCCTCTCCTTGAGTCGCTTCCGTCTTTTTCCATGCATTTCCCGCTCTTTCACAGGTCAGCGTGCTACTTTCCACCACCCGCTCGCGTGCTGACTCGTTTCCGCTCTCTAGGGCTTCTTCCAACTGCGAATCCCCTGACCCTGCAAATACCCTCACAGATCGTTTGAATACACTTCTCAACTCCTCTGGTTCAGGCTATACTCTCAGTCTTTGCCCAAGTCAACAATATATCATCACTGCTCCACTTCTCTTCGCCGCGCCGAATCAGGAGATTAGTACTGCTGGTTATCCGACAGATTCTACCAGAGCGACGCTGGTCGTCGATGGCCCCGTGGCAAATGGGACAGGCCATACTACTGCCGTAGACGGAACGTGCGCCAACTGCGATGGTGTCAAGCTTCGCAACGTGCAGGTGACAAATACTTGGCTTGCATCTCCTTCTCACTCTCTGAAACAAGATGCAGATCAATGGCACGCGTCTCGGTGCCCCCCCAATATCCGGTGGCGCCAACATCGAAATGGGAAACTCGAATGCCAACCAGCTCATTGAATACGTTCACTCCTTTGACCCACGGAGTTGGTCCTGTCTCCATGTCGCGCAAGGAAACCTCGACTGCACCAACGCCACTGTTCAAAACAACGATATCGGCCCAGCGGGATCAGATTTATTTCAACAATGGGCGGATGGTATCAGCGTTGCGTGCCGAAATAGCGTGATAAGGAACAACATGATCAATAATCCTACAGACGGCGGTATCGTCCTCTTCGGATCACCAGGAACCCGTGTAGAGAACAACACCATATGGGTGGAAACGGTATGTTCTTGGCATCTCACTCAACTCGGGCGTTAAGACGGCATTCGTATAGCACACCCTTTTGGGAGGTATTAATATGGTTGATGTTGAGCCATTTGGAGGGAACTATAAGGGTGTCGTGGTAACCAACAACACCATCGCTGGTGGGTTCGCTTCTCAGGCTGCTCAAGGATCAGAGACAAAGGGAACCAATAACAATGATGCCATTATCAAGTATCTCTATTCCTCCCCATCCATCCCCTATAATCTCATACGAATTGATTTAGAATTGGCATTGCAATTGGCCCTCGTACTTGGTTCGGCAACGAGTATGGCAACAACGTCAGCACTGGTGGAATGGTGCAGCACAACCAACTCACAGGAGCGTTCAGCTATGGTATAGCCATGAGCTCGGCCACAAATTTCACCGTCGAGAGCAATGTCCTCATTGGCAACACGTCATTCATCGGCGCACGAGGCCCGAACTGCACTGCCAACGACCCCACCCCATCTCCCGCTGCTTTCGTGATCGATTTGGGCAACGTACAAAAATCTACGACGCAGTTTGACTTTACGTCTGTTACGGATGGCGATAGTTTAACTTGCGTTTTACCACCCACGGGCGGCGATTACTGGCCGTTTGGGGGGAACCCTAATTCCAGTGCTCCACCAGTGGGTCCTCCCGAACCAGCCACAACGACGGGTTCGGGTCACTCGTCGACTGGTAGCACGGTGGGGATTGTCATTGGCGCCGTCGCAGCTGTGACCCTTGTGGCAGTCATAACCTGGCTTGTACGAAAACGGGCTTTGAAACGTTTAGAGGCAGTTAGATCACGCCCCGATCGAAATTCTACTGGCTACATTCAGCAGAAGTAATAGAACCCATTGGAGTCTGCTCGATAATTACCTTCATACCTGTCATGCTAGTTATACGTTGTACAATCGTATGTAGTTAACTTAACTTACCTTGGGTGTTTTCATGACTAGCATGGTGGCAGCAACGTCAAGGTCAGGCAAGGGTAAAACGAATGTCCTTTGTGAAAACGTCTAGCCGCATCCTCGTCTTGGCTCGATCGCTGACAAGTCGAATTCGAACGAGGATGTACATGGAATCATGAAGACCCACATGCCACAAAACTGTCCGGGCGCGTCACATCAATAAGACTGACGGCGGGCCGACATATACGATCGACTCACATACTATTGCTTATCTAGCACTAGATACTAGGGTCTGATTTCAGTGTCTTCTGATCTCGAAAGCCTCTGTCTTGGGGTAGAGTTCGATCTGAGCGGGCATGATGAACGAGGATGCAGTCACAAGGGCAATATACGAAGGTCAGTGGGTCAGATCTGGAGGCTCCGAGCGCGACGAGGGTGCCGCACAGAAGTTCATGCATGCCTGTCATGCCCCTCCGAGGATGCGGGCCGTTGCTGCCAAGCTTGCTGCAACCTGTGCTAGACAACCACTGGCACTTGGCATGATTAGCCTGATTCCGATGAGGGAGTCGTTTGATTTCCACAGTGCTTGCGAGGTCGTTTCTTGCAATTCTGATTGACGCCTTCTGGCGATACGTCCGTCTCCATTCCGGATCTCAGTTTAGCACCAGATACTAGGTTTTAGTATTTCCTACGCACGATGGGTGGCATAACTTAGTTGTTCAGTGCATGCCCCCACTGAGTCCGGTTTTTGCACAAGGGCGCTTTACACAGTACTGTATATAATTTTATCTGCGTGGCGGAGTCGTTCTACAGCAGTGACATCAACTGTCAGACACAACCCGGTGACATCTGTACCCCCACCGCTGTCAATCGCAGATCCAAGGATTGGGACTGTCATCCTGGAAACTCAGACTCGGACTCGGGCAAGTTCTACAGGAAGGTGCTCGGTAGTCCAAAGGACGTCCTCACACCTATGATTGACCAGAGCGAGTTGGTCATGCATCGTGTGCATCTTGCACACCATTACTTGTCTGGATGGTAAGGTCGCCAATGGAGGATCCTGGCGACGGCGGGATGGCACATAGGTAAGCTGATACGTGACATCGTTATCTCCAGCTGTTCTTCTTTACTCCCCTTAACACTTGTTTTGACTCGTCTGGATCAATCCCAAAAAATGGTCCAACGGCGGGGAAACACTGAGGCAAGCGGACGAACAGAACTGGACTACGCTCAGCTATATGGGCGACTACGGCGTAGGAATACAAGACGATCTGCGGTATCTCTACGACAAGAGTTTGACGGAGACGTGTATCGTCCACACGTGAAAATGTATCAATGGCATGACAACACCCTACCATCGAGAACTCGAAGTACGTGCGGACTTCGAATACTCGAACGCGCAAGAGCACAAATACTTACCTGCCACGTCCCTCTTGCCAACGGGCCAAATACCATCAGTGATGAGTAGGATGCTGAAGTCACCGCACTGTCTTATCTATGAGGCACCTGCTTAATTTTATTAACCCGAGACAGTTTTATCGGTCACTGGATCAAGGGGATCAACATCACGTAGGTGCGCCTTTCGAATCCCGAAATGCTCCGAGTTTCCTCTTCATCAGCTGTGTTGCTGACACCATGTGTATGCTCGTCCTTGCCCTCACATTATAGGGCTTCATCGACTCACCGCTTGAATCGATATCCATTCTTTCCAGTGCTGTTTTTTCCCCACCATGCATCTTTCGTTTCCGCTCTCTAGCGCTTCTTCCAACTGCGAATCCCATAACCCTGCGGATACCCTCACAGACCGTTTGAACGCGCTGCTCAGCTCTTCTGGTCCAGGCTATACTCTCAGTCTTTGTCCCGGTCAACATTACATCATCACTGCTCCACTTCTCTTCGCCGCGCCGAATCAGGAGATCAGCACCGCTGGTTATCCGACCGGTTCTACCAGAGCGACGCTGGTCGTCGATGGCCCTATGGCAAATGGAAGAGGTCATACTACTGCCGTAGACGGAAAGTGCGCCAACTGCGATGGTGTCAAGCTTCGTAACGTGCAGGTGACTAATTTTCGGCTTGTAGTTCTTCTCGCGGATCTGTGAAACAAGCTGCAGATCAATGGAATGCGTCTCGGTGCCCCACGAGTATTGGGCGGCGGAGGCGCCAACATCGAAATGGGTGGTTCGAATGCCAACCAGCTCATAGAATATGTCCACTCCTTCGATCCGCGGGGTTGGTCCTGTCTCCATGTCGCGCAAGGAAACCTCGACTGCACCAATGCCACCGTTCGAAACAACGATATCGGCCCAGCGGGATCGAACCTGTTGCATCAATGGGCGGATGGTATCAGCGTTGCGTGCCGAAATAGCGTGATAAGGAACAACATGATCAATAATCCTACAGACGGCGGTATCGTCCTCTTCGGATCACCAGGAACCCGTGTAGAGAACAACACCATATGGGTGGAAACGGTATGTTCTTGGCATCTCACTCAACTCGGGCGTTAAGACGGCATTCGTATAGCACACCCTTTTGGGAGGTATTAATATGGTTGATGTTGAGCCATTCGGAGGGAACTATAAGGGTGTCGTGGTAACCAACAACACCATCGCTGGTGGGTTCGCTTCCCGGGCCGCTTATGGATCGGAGACAAAGGGCACCAACAAGAACGATGTCATCATCAAGTATGTCGAATTTCTCACTACGCTCGAGAGTCTTATATCAATCGATCTAGAATTGGCATCGCTATTGGCCCTCGTGTCTGGTTTGGCAACCGCTACGGTGGTAACGTCAGCACTGGTGGAATAGTGCAGCACAACCAACTCACAGGGGCATTTAGCTATGGTATAGCCATGGGCTCAGCCACGAGTTTCACCGTCGACAACAACGTTTTCGTCGGCAATACCTCGTTCATTGGTGTACGAAGTCCCAATTGCACCTTCAATGGTTCCATCCCATCTCCCGGCGCGTTCGTGACGGTCGCGAGCAACACATCAAGATCTACAACGCAACTGAGCTCTGCGTCTATTGCGAAGAGTGGTGGTTTAGTATCTTGCATCATACCTCCCGCGGGTGGCAATCACTGGCCCTTTAGGGGGATCACTGGTCCGTCGTCGCTCAGTACTCGTGAGCTAAGCTACGAGTTTGGTCCACTCGTTAGCCGGCACGACGGCGGGATCCACGCTGAAGTCGTCATTTTCGCTATTTGTTCCGTGGTATTCATAACCTGGTTCGTGTGGAATTGGCCAATGAAATGGTTACACGCAGCTAGCTTGTATACCTCCCGCCACATTTTGCAGAAGATCTACGCGTCTGATTGAATTACACGAATTTGCGCTCTGAGCCTTATTCCAGCATTCCATGACGAGCGATAGAGAATGTAGGGGAGAGTGGAGGTAGATGTCCTTGCGAGAGCGTTTTGTCGCTGGATGCCCGAACGGGTTACCGTGGC
>JBBPJJ010000331.1:0-22833 GCA_038088635.1 Veloboletus limbatus
GGTTGACCCAACCATCATAGCTCGTAATCGTGAGCTGGTCACCTATCATCGCCTTTCTGATGGATCTCAGGTTCTTTCCTCTGCTGTTCGCGTTATCCCCTCTCCTCTTGTTCGCAGTCCTGCCACCCTTCCACTCATTGCTACCAGTGTGGTTTGTTTGGTCATTATCGAGTCAACTGTCCCGACTATCGGTGTCCCTCATGCCGTAGCTCCTGTTCTGGCCATTCCCCTCACAATTGCCTATCCCAACAATGCACCACATGCTCCCATTGGGGACACGCTGACTGCTTCTGTCCACGTCGCATCTGTAGACGTTGCAATAACCTTGGTCATCTCCTTGCTGACTGCCCCTATGAACACTATACCGTCAAACAAGCATCTTATGTTGTCACTGGACAATCTCTTCCCCCTTCGGGAGTGTAGACTTCTCGAGCCTGGGGCTCGAATGTACGATGGGGGTAATGTTACAATTTTCCTCCTCTTTCGTTCCACATATTGTTTCTCTATTCTTCGTCCTTCGCCTTCTCGCGTTAGGGGTATGTTTCTCTATTCTTACGATCACATTCTTCTCTTCTCATGTGGCAATCATACTCATCTTTATATTGATTCTTGAACTTTCTACCTCTTCCACAATTTCTCTCATAATCGTGTGGTTAGCTAATCTTCTCCTGGATTCCATCACATTCTACGCTTACACGTACTTCCTGATTAGCTAATCTTCCTTCTCATTCTACCACGTTCTATGCTTACGCGTCTCTGTCTATTTAAGTACCTCACCTTCTGTACTTTCTCTTTATTCTCGATCTGCGCTATACAGTGTATCATCTTGAGTCACTCCTAGTCCCTTCGTCGTCATCTAAGTCCTCCTCAGTCTTGCCTTCGTGTGGCAACCCCTCAGTCTTCGCTAGCATAAGAGATCAAGGAAGTGTGCCCTCTCCGTGATAGAGGCACTACTTTGCTAGCTCCTTTGTCCTTTGTCCTCAAGAGTATGCTCAGCGTAACACCTCCTAGTCCCAGTTGGGCTCAGCCACTCTAAGCCTCACACTGTCATGAAACTTCTTGAAGCATCCTCTTAAAAGTATTTCACTCCTTTCAATGGTGAAGAACCTAGGTGTCTTGTGTTTGATAGCTATAGTAGTACTGGTTGTATTTGTAGTCATGGGCACACTATGCTAGTCGATATAGTAATTACTAAGGACAGGTTGACTATATAGTACTATATAGTAATCACTAAGGATATGAAAGGTTGAAAGTGCAGAGGGGTAGTCTTCAGACTACACAATAGCTCAGAGTGGAATGATGTATCAAGTTCTTCAATTGTCAGTGACTAGGTATGACAACTCTAAGTACATCTAATTAAGTAATCAGGTGGCTGTACAAATATGTACTGTTTGCTATATCAGAATATCTCACAACAAAGAATGGGTTGACTACATAGTGTAGAATACTTTGATAGTTGGCAGCCTATGTAAGCCGAGTCACGAGGCGATACAGGCTGTAGTCTGTGTTTGAAGCAAGCGAGGCAGCTAGCTTCTTGCTACTCGCCACCTCGCTGCTTCCTCCAGCACATCCCGCCTAGTGCCTGCGCTTCTTTTCACGATCTTCTGCTTCGCCTTTCGTTGGTTCCAATGAACATGAACAACCCCCATGATGAAAGAGCACTGGACTTTTCAACGGATGAATTCCTTGAAGAATGCCAACTTTTCACGGATGCTGGTGCTACCGATGAGGCAGCAGCAGCAACTCTACGAGACCTATGGACTCAACGAAATGCCAAAGCCATAGTGGCCTGGGACAGACAGCTGGAGGAAGAAGCTCAAGCAGCTCGTGTAGAACACGAACAGCAAGAACAAGCATTTGCCGAACAGCGCTGAGCGCAGAAGGAAGAACAGGACCTAGCGCGCCAAGAGGAATGCAAAAAATACAAGAACAAGTTCCTCCCCATTCCGAACAACCCGCTACCGAACTGTCCAGTCTTGATCCCTGTGCAACATGTAACGAACAAGATGCGTAAAGGTGACTACTGTCCTCTATACCACTTCACCAACAAAGCCATTCGCAATGCTGAGGATTCTGCCCACTCGGCCGACGATGACATCTTGGCTCTAGTTCAGTCAGATTCGGGCACTCCAACCTTCCAATCAGCTGCGACCATCAAAGCAAAGGAGTGCAAAATCATTGACGAAGACCTTTTCTGGGAGGAATTCAGTGAAGCCAACTACCGCATGTTACTCTCCATGTGTCAACATGATTGGCTGGATGAGCAGATCATCATGATCTGCAATTTCTGGCTTGCCCTTGAAACCCACGAATGGAGACATGACACTTGTGATGTGAGCAAACGAACTTTACTAGTCTACCAAGGAAAGATATGCAGACAATGGCACAATGCCATCGGAACTCCCGAAGCCTTTGCTCTCACCCCGCTTAACCAATCAAGGCTAGATTCGTTTAAACAGAAACTGTTAGACGAAGCTTACAAGGAAAATATAATTGTGTTAGACAAGGTATGTCCTTCCCAGCGAGTTTCCAAATTTTCAAACCCACAAACTCGGCATCTAACAACACCTCATTTTCTTCTTATTTCCTTCATGCCCATCTCAAACCCGTGCATGGATTAATCCACATGGTCGCATTGGGATGCAGGTCACATTTGTCACACACCCATTTGGCTCATTGTCCACACGCGGGTCACTGTGATGAATTTTTCACCTTTCTTCTTCTGGCATTCACATCTCGCATCTCACATCCTTCCTCTCGGGCTGCCCTCATCATTAGCTATGCTTGCAGATGGCTTCCACGTCGCAAGCGTTCATCTTAGACCAACCATCAGGTCCCTTCCTCAGAACGGCACGCTATCCAAATCATAATCCAAGCACCTCCAAATGTCCTCTCTCCCCTCCCTCCACAGTGGCTCTAGGGGCCACTATCCCCAAGAAACTGAGAACATTTCATTCCTCTGGCACCAACCAAAGCCAGGCGACTTCAGCCGACAGTGGCGATAGCACCAACTTTCCTGCATGCGCCGTGTGTTTGGGGAGGCACAGACATCATGTCATTGAATGCTGTGCCGCATGAACATGGGACAACCTCTACAACACGCTCTGTGAACGAGTCAACAAAGCCCTATGCCTCAAGGATATTGGCAACATGTCTGCAGCAGATGGCAACAAGAAGAGGGTTGTCTTGAGAAACATGACAATAAACATTGTTGCTCTGGATGTGCAGGCCTCACGCATGGAGCTTACAAATGCCCTCAAGCTCAGAAACTGAGAGCCGCAAACTCCATATAATCCAGAAGCATGGACAGAAGTGCTCCAGCATGCTGGACTGCTCCACCGCTTTGCTGACATACCTCTGGGACTGCGTCATAGTTTTATCATAGGTTTTCCCTTTATCTCTCGTATACAAACACCACTGAACAATATCTCCATCAAAACATATGAACCCCAGTTTAATGAGATTATTAATAAAGAAATTACGAAAAACAGATACATTGGTCCCTTTTTACTTTCAATGATAGAAGAAGTTTTAGGCCCTTATCAGTCTTCTCTGCTCTCACTCATCCCCAAAGCTGGTCGTCCCGATAAATTTAGACTTATTCAGAATTTTTCCTTCCCTTTGATGTCTTCCCATTCCTTCCCCAACCTGTCAGTGAATTCATTGGTTACACGTGAACATTACCCATGCACATGGGGTAAATTCTCCATCATTTACCTCCTAATATCCCATCTTCCCCCAGGTTCCGAAGCTGCCATGCAGAATGTAGCAGAAGCGTATTGGACAATACCACTGCATTAGCCCCAATGGCTTGTGGCAGTCATTTGCATGTCAAAAGACCATGGCTGCATAGACACATGTGTGGCTTTCGGAGCTTCTCCGTCATGTGGTGTCTACGGTATCATAGCAGATGCAGGTGCAGAGATTCTACGGTACATTGGTTTAGGTCCCCTAGACAAATGGGTAGATAACCATATATTTTTCCGGATACGATGAGAACACCTTACAGACTACAATCACACAAGGACAACTTGGGAAGCGAACATCCATACGATAGGGATCAGACAAACGAGTAGCTGGATTTGGTATGGAGGAACCGAGCATCAGGATGGTTCGATAGAGGAATTCAGTGAAAGCTGTTCTCAACCCCTCAAAGACCTCTCAAATAGATCCCACGCTCTGATCATGACAGAGAGTTCACCTACTGCATAGACAACATCAACCTTGTTTCACAGGTTCTCGGCATTCCCTGGGAGGAAGCGAAAAACCAACCTTTCGCTTCGTCTACAATTTACATAGGCTTCCTCTGGGATTTAAGAAACTGCACTGTCTCACTCAGCCAGCCAAAAATCGAGAAATACTCAAACGTGATAAAAGACTGGTTAAATCGTTCATGCCATAATCTCAAAGATGTGCAGGAGCTATATGGTAAACTACTACATGTGTCTGTTACGTGTGGGCCGGGTAGGCTCGCACGTATCCGCAAGATGACTAGAACTAGGACTGGGACTAGGACTTGAGGAAGGCTTCGTCAGAGAGGCCTTTGCTGGGACTAAGGGACCTGGGGACCGAAGTCGACGAGTTGTCTAGAAAGCAAGACTAAGAGTAGTATTGCGGAGCTCAAAGTTAGGGAATACAAGTCGTGCTAGTACGGTTTATATACTCGGGAAAGGCTAGCACGAACCAAGACCCTTTAAAAGAAACAAGGGTAAAAAGGTAGATAAAAGAACATTGTAGAATACGATGGAAACGGAAGGAACTCTGTTGAAGAGTGAAGATTGATGAGATTATGTATAACTCAGTGAGTGAGTCAGCTACAGAAGTCCGAGGAATCGGAACGAAGGAATGTAATCATAATCTTGATGACGAAAAAAAGGTGAACCCATGGGTTACCATGGAGGAGTCATCAAGATGAGGAATAAACGAAAGATAGGGTGAAAGTACAACAGCGAAAGTACGAATTGTAACAATACCCCCCCAGTACATCTCGAATCTCCGATGAGAGCCAGGTCTTGAGGGACACATATGCAGTAAGGTCGATTAGAGGTCAAGAGAGTAGGCACCAGGGGAACTGGTGACGTTAGCATAGGCAACATCATCCCAGATGTCATCGACGTGAGCATCGGTATCGGAAAGAGGGGAGATGGGCGAGACAGTACGACGACAATGAGGGTTTGCAAAGCGGACAGCTTGGCACGAGGAGGAGTGCGAGAGGGAATGCTGAGTCATAGAGGATCCCAATGACGATGACGATGTTGGGTGGCGCGGTGGATGAGGACGAGGTCGGCTTGGGCAACGGACTTGAGGATGCCCGGGAGCCCATACATAGCACAGTGGACATTGGTACTGAGGGCATTGGGTGCGACGATGTCCCAATCGATGACACTTGAAGCAAGCTTCAGAGTATCTGGGATGATTAGGGGGAAGAATAAGCTGGCCACCAAGTCCAGCCAACCACTCATATGTGTGGGCCAGGGATGCTTTGATGGCAGGATCAAGAGGAGAGGAGGAGGCACTCGGGGTTGTCTGAGAAGAATAGGGAGGTGGTTGGACTCCCTGGGCAAGGGCAAGTTCTCGAGTATAGCGCTCGATGTCCGCTAGGAACTCTCCGAAGTGGAGTTGATATCCCATGGTGACGAGGGTGCCTCGTAGGTGATCCCTGTGGTGTCGTAGGACTCCCATGATGAGAGTGATGTGGGCGTCAGGATTGGTGGAGTTGTTTCGCACGATGAGGTCTATGCGCTCTGTCTCGATTAGGGCTTTGTAAAGGGCTAAGAGGGGGATCCGTAGTCGAGATGACTGGTGGCTGGAATGGCCAGTCGAGAGTCAGTGATGCGATGCAGGAGAACCTGCGTGTATGTGTCATCTGGCGTGTCAGAGCGGAGACGGTGAGATGCTGGGGAAAAAAGAACCGATAGAATCGGTGGGTGAGAACTAATCGGGCGAGTAGCGAAATGATCCGGTGTATCTAATTCGGGTCTCGCCACCCTCCAGGCATCATCAAGAGTCTCATCCCACCCTGCTTGTCCATCTGTAGAGAGGGAGTCGTCTAAATCAGTTTGGTCATCGTGAAGTTGGAGATGAATCTGATCGGTGGTGGTTATGAAGGAGGAAGATGACAATGGAGTGTTGTCGACCAATTCAGGGACAGGAGAGATGGATCGAACGGTATAAGTCAAACCCATGGTGAAACGAAGAGGAGGAGGACGATGAAATTTAGAAGGTATGATGGAAAGGGCAATAGTCGTAGCAGCAAAAGTAGGTGCGTTCTAACGAATGGAAACTAGGAACTTTATAGTGAAAGTGAAAGGTGAAATGGGATAATTTTTCTTTGGGAACAAAATCAAACATAAAAGTGAGAAGGGAAAAGAGGATAGGGAGTTTCAAAGTTTGTGACATTTTTTATAGTTGGCGAGTAGTACTGCGGAGTGTTTTAAATTCCGCTCAGGAACCCACGAATCTTCTTCAGCTGTGTATCCTTTCCATCGGATCAAGAAAGAACAATGTGCTGCAGAACCCCGATGGTGTCGGATCTCTTCGATTTCGTACTCTTCTTCTCCTTCTATTAGACCGGTGGTGGCTGTGGGAAGTTCTGTCCGTAAGTGTCGTTTTCATGGTAGGGGGATAAAAGAGATGCATGGAATACGGGATGAATCTTCCATGTTGCGCGGAGGCATAGTTGATGAGTAATTGATGAAAGGACCTTCGTGATAGTAAATGGTCCTTCTCTTTTTGCAGCAAACTTGGGATTTGCTATGAGGCGTTTCAGGTTTCTCGCTTCTAGCCATACTCAGTCACCTAGTTTGTGTTACGATTCATTCATTTCATTCTGTTTCATTCTATTCTTTTTGTCGCTTCTCATCTTGATGACTTCTTCATGGTAAACCACGGTTTCACCTTTCACTCGTCATCAAGATTACGATAAACTTCTTTCTCTCCGATTCTTCGGACTTCTATAGCTGACTCACTAACTGAGTCATACACAACCTCGTCAATCCTCGCTCTTCAACAGAGTTCCCTCCGTTTTCATCGCATTCTGTGATGTTCTTTTATCTACCTTTCTTTGTCCTTTTTCCTTTCATAGTCTTGGTCTGTGCTAGTGTCTCCTCAGTATATAAACCGTACTAGCACGACCTGTATTTCCTGACTTTGAGCTCCACAATTCTACTCTCAATCTTGCCTCTCCGTCTGCCGACTTTGGTCCCCAATCCCTCAGTCCTAGTAAAGGCCTCTCTACAACGAAGCCTTCCTCAAGTCCTAGTCCTCGTTCAAAGTCCTAGTCACCTTGCGGATACGTGCGAGCCTACCTGGTCCACACGTAACAGTTTGAACAGAGTAAACCGTTGTTTTGATCGAGCGGCCATGGTCTGTCGAGCGAGTTCATGAGCGGCAAGAGCTTCGTTTCACATGGCCGTGAGAGTGGACAACCGTTGGTTGACTGCCGGGAGGTCTGATGATGGGAAAGCTGATGGTAGGGCCTGGGGTTCGAAGCCCATCATGAGAAAGAAAGGGGATTTTCCTGTAACTGAATGTGGATGATGGTTATGCGTGAATTCAGCCATTGCGATATGATTGGTCCATGTCGTTGGCGCATTCCCACAGAAGATCCGTAAATAGGTCTCTATTTCCTGATTCACACGTTCAGTTTCTCTGTCGGTTTGCGGATGATAGGCGGTGGAGATAGCGAGTTCATATCCGAGAAGCCTCCCCAATTCCTTAGCGAAGGAAGAAGCGAATTGGGGACCTCGATCTGAGATGATCTTTTCATAGAGACCAAATCTGGTAAAGACGTGGGTGACAAATAGGGAGGCGATACCTTCAGCGGTGACGGTGGCGGTAGTAGGGCAGAGAATTACCCCCTTCATAAGGCCATGGTTGATCACGACCAAGAGAGTGTCAAAGCCAGCGGAGGGCGGAAGACCAGTGATCAGATCGCAGGAAACCTGCTGGAACGGACGGGTGCAAGCGGAAGGGATAGGGGCGAGAAGGGGGTGGCTGGGGTGCGTATTGGACTTATTTCGCTGACAAACCGCACAACCAGCAACGTAACGGCGGATATACTGTGCCAAACCAGGCCACCAGTATTGTGCAGCCACCAATTGGCAAGTCTTCAGGTAGCCCGGGTGTCCTGCCATTTCATGATCATGGCACCTAGACACAATGCAGCGCCAGAGAGGGTCGTTGCATGGGATATATAAGCGGCCCTGGTAAAACAGTTTGCCATCCGCATAGGACCAGTCCAAAAGAATACGGGTGGCAGAAGAGCCGGGTAAAGGCCGGGGATGGAGCCAGTCGAGGATGACGGGGTCAGAGGCGGAGGCTTGACAGATCTGACGATTGAGGGCGCTGTCAATAAGTTTGACAAATAGAGAGTCGGAGAGGAGAGTGACATCAGCATTACCAGAGGAAATGTCAGGGGGAGCATGATCTGGGCAGCTGGAGAGAGCATCAGGGCCAGCGAGTAATTTGCCGGGGACATGGTCGATATGAAGGTCGAAGTTGTTACATGTGGGCCGGGTAGGCTCGCACGTAGCCGCAAGGTGACTAGGACTGGGGACGAAGACTGGGGCTTGAGGAAGGCTTCGTTATAGAGAGGCCTTTACTGGGACTAAGGGACTTGGGGGCCGAAGTCGACGAACTGAGAGGCAAGACTAAGCATAGAATTGCGGAGCTCAAAGTTAAAGAATACAGGTCGTGCTAATGTGGTTTATATACGGTTGGATGGCTAGCACGGACCATGACTATGAAAGGAAAAAGAGAGTAAAAGGGTAGATGAAAGAACATCGTAGAATATAATGGAAACAGAAAGAACTCTGTTGAAGAGTAAAGAATGCTGAGTAAGTATGACTCAGTTAGGGAGTCAGCCATCGAAGTCCGAAGAATCGGAGCGAAGGAAAGTAAGTGTAATCTTGATGACAGATGAAAGGTGAAACCGTGGTTTACTGTGAAGAAGTCATCAAGAAGAAAGAAAGAAAGAAAGACGAAGTAAGAAATGTAGGAAGAATAGACGAATCATAACAGAAGTCTTAGAGGTCCAATAGCCAGCGAGCCTGACAACGATTGAGCAATTGAGCCTGGCGAAAGTAAGTGAGATTCTTATGGTCAGTGAAGACCTGGATGGGGTGTGGGGAGCCGATGAGATAGTGGCGCCAAGCATGCAAGGTGCGTAAGATGGCAAGAAGCTCGTGGTCATGAATATCGTAATTCCGTTTGGCGGGTGAAAAAGATTGGGAGAGGTAGGAACAAGGGTGCCAGTCCCCGTTAGTATCTGTCTGTAGAAGAATACTGCCAGTTGCCCACGTGGAAGCGTCGGTGGCAATGGCGAAGGATTTAGTGACATCGGGGAGTTGGAGGACTGGTTTTGTCATAAATGCCGTTTTGAGCGAGTCAAAAGCAGTTTGGCAGGCCGGGGTCCAATCCCAAGGGACTGACTTCTTTGTGAGATCGATCAGTGGGCGAGCTAGAGTGGAATAGTCACGGATAAAACAATGGTAAAAGTTAGCGAAACCGAGAAAAGAACGGACTTCCTTGAGAGTAGTGGGTGTCTTCCAGGCAGAGATGTCGTCCAGTTTGATGGGGTCCATTGCCAATTGACCAGGTTTGACGACCATCCCCAAGTATTCAACTTTGAATGTATTGAAGACACATTTTTCTAGCTTAAGATGTAAGTTGAGGTCGGTCATTCGTTGAAGAACGCGTTTGGTATTGCGTTCGTGGGTTTCTTTGTCTGGGGAATAGATCAGTAGGTCGTCCATATAAATGACCAACCATCCTTCCGCAATCATATCTCAAAAAGAATCATTCATAAAATGCTGAAAGGTAGCGGGAGAATTTGTCATGCCAAAGAACATAACTGTAGGTTCAAACAGTCCTCAATGTGTGATGAATGCCACCTTCCATTGGTCTCCATCTTTGATTTGAATGTTGTTATATCCCCATCGTACGTTGAACTTAGTAAAGTGTTTTGCTGTGCGAAGTTTGTCGATCAGATCTGTGATGAGTGGTAGGGGATATGCGTCGTGAATGGTATGGTTATTTAGGTAGTGATAGTCTTGGCAAGGACAGAGCTTGCCATCCTTCTTTTTGACGAAGAAGAGCAGCGAGGCCTGCGGGGAGTTCGAGGGACGGATATTGCCAGATTTGATATGTTCATCAATAAAATCATCGGCTGCTTTGGTTTCGTCAGTGGATAACAAATAGAGTTTACCGATTTTAGGGGTGAAGGAATCTTTTAGGTTGATTGCATGATCATATGGTCGAATTGGTGGTAAGGTGCCTGCTGCTACCTCGGAAAATACCTGTTGATAATCTTGATATGCTGGTGGAAGGGTTACTTTTGGTTTGTAGGCCAGGTTTTGTATGGCTAGATCTGTTGACATGGTATAAGCTTTTACCATAGCAGGTGATACGCATCGTGGAGTTAGGTAACGATTGTCTCCCTTGATGATGCGATTAATGCAATAAGACTTTACTGCTTTCTTGGTGAAATCTTCAGGTCTGAGGAAATCCTCAGTGTTTGTTTCGAGGTAGTTGTAAAGTTTTTTGTCGAATTCATGGGTTATCGAGGCATGTCGCACCGGATGAGGATCGATCTTGTAATATCCAGGGGCTTGTTGGGTTTGCTGGGTGTGTTTCTTAATTTCAGCGGTGAGGTTGTTTGATCGATCAGTCTCTGGTCGAAGCTGGAGTTGGTTTCCCTTCCAATTGACGATGGGATTTTCTTGTTGAAGCCAAGGGAATCCTAGGATGATACGATCATTTCTGCACCCCATAACGTGGAAAAGAACTTTGGTGGTAGTGTGTCCAATTGTGACATAAAGATCGGCAGTGAAATGGATTGTTCCCTTGATATTCAGAGATCCATCGACATTTTTGACGGGGATCGGTTTTGGTAATTGGGTGCAAGGGATCCGATTCTTTCGAACGAATCCCCAATCGAGGCAATTGACATGCGCTCCTGAGTCTACGAGGGCAGTGGTGACTACAGTTTTGTTGGTACTCGCGGGGATTCTGACTCCTAGTGGAACTCCGACCAACTCCTAGTAGGAACTCCTTGCAGAATTCCTACTCCAAGCAAAACACCATTTTATGTGATTTCATCTTCATTTCTTCTTGTTTCAGTGTGACACCATTTCATATTTGTCATTCATCAGTTGTTTCACACCTATTTTACCTTCAACAGACATATTGACATTGTTTTTGATCATTTCCAATCTGATGTCTACTTTGATATTCCATTCCTATCATTTGATTTCTATTCCATTTTTCTCCGATTCCACTGTCAGTTTCACATTACCAAGATGGTAACCACCTTCCTTATATATACCCATAGTCACTGTCATGTAAACTATTCTTGATATCAACTAAGACCAACTCTGGTTTCTTGTCATTGCATCTTTTGCTTCCTTTGTGCAAATCCAGGACAACTCCAACTGACCAGCAAGGGCATAGCACTCTGCTCTGAGTCGCTGAAGCCAAGTCCTGACCTCCAACAAATTCCCACTCTCCAGAATTGCACTGGAGTTGGCTAGAATTGACCTGACCTAAACATACCAGCAAGAAGATGATTCTTGAATCTCTGAGCGGAATTTGAAATATTCAAAAACTGCCCTCCTCAAATATAAAAGATGACACCCTACAGCCTTTTCCTCCATCACAAACATCCATCACTACAATGTCCATCTGTTACGATTTCCCCTTCTATCAGTCCTTTTACAGGAACCCCTAACTTCGGTCTACAACATTGCCCTTGGCATACTCCTTTGGATCCTCCTCACGCTCCTCGTGTTGTACCCGCTGAGAACAGCCTTCCTACGCTCATTCCGACTCGTTCCATAAACACGCCTCGTGCTCATCACGTGCTCACCTCAAGGCTTCCCTTTAGCATTGCCTTGCTGCGGCTTCCATTCCAGCATTGCCTTGCTGCAGCTTCCATTCCAGCATTGCCTTGCTGTGGCTTCCATTCCAGCATTGCCTTGCTGCGGCTTCCTTTCACAGCCTCGCACCACGAGTTCCCTTCGTGCTTACCTGAGTCATCCTCATCTCCACTCTGGACCTTACCCATGGTCCTTCCCTGTTCCCTCGGACCTCATGGTCAATTCCTAGATCCCCGTCTCCAGATCTCCACCTCATGCATGCCTTGTGCATTTCCTCAGCCCAACCCAAGTCATCCTATACCGCCCTTGCCTTTCCCGGCTCCCATTGACTCACTCAACATGAGTCATTGTCCCTATCTCTGACTCACTATTGAGTCTGCCTCCTTTCTTTATCACTTCTTTGATCTTCCTTTCCTTTCATAGAATACTCTTAGCCCTATGCTCCCACATGCATAGCCTTGGCTTCTCTTCTTGCACAGCCTACTTCCTGTGCTTTCCTTCTTTAGTCTCTTCTCTCCATTTCCTTTGTATTCTATGGCCTTCCTTCACACAGCCCATGCCTGGTGCTGTCCTCATTCCACACAGCCCTTGACTGGTGCTGTTCTCTTTCTCTTTTCTTGACATGGTCCGTACCCCTTACCTTACACTATATAAACCCTAGTAGCACGTACCATGTTCCCTATTCTTGATCTCCCTGGGCTTCTCCCTTGTACTCTAGTCCTAGATCTATCCCTTGCAATCCCAGCCCCTTTGCTGATTCCGAGATCGACCCAGTATATGACCCCTTGGCTGGCACTCTACGTGTGCAGCCTACATCTTCGCGTACACCATCGACGGCATTGGCCAAGGTCTTCCTTGTCCTCAACCTCACCAGGGCTATGTGCGAGCTTGCCCAAGCCCACACGTAACACCATCAGTCCTACAACCACCTCAAACACCTCCACTGTTTCTTTGATTTCCCCCTCCACCATCAATGATGATCAGCAATCTAATGTCACTGAATCCATTTGGGAAGTTGCCACCAGAGATTACAGTGCTCCCTCCCCACTTTGTACCTTTGAGGAATGATTACTTTCTTCTCCTAGGCAATCAAACCTTCCAGTTATCCGATTGACCTTTGAGTTGGACCATGACCCATACCCTCTATCACTCTTCCCATCATTGTCATTTCTCATAACTTCCGTTACACATCTTCTCGGACAATTATGAAACATTACCCTTAGCTGCATTCTTGACACCCATCTTGATACCCTGTCACCCTTCCTTTATCTCTATTGCCTCTTCTTGATGACATCATGTTTGCAACTTGCCACAACCAGACCTATACCATCCTTACATCACACTGCAGCACTCTCAAGACAACTCCAGGCCCTCCAATCTTCTTTCAAAGAAGATCTTTTGCAACTCATGCACCAAATGGACTTTTCTACTTTCATCAATGACATCGATTAATATAACCAACACCTGGATGAACTCCCTTCCCTCACTGTTCCACCACGATTGTCCTCTCATCCGCATTGACATCCCCTCCCACATCTTTGACTCTTGCTAAGCTGGAGGCACTAGAGCACATAGATGATTATCTTAGCAGACATGGCAGTACAGCTGTTCTTTCCCCAGATCATCCCTGGTATAACGAAGCATGCTTTGTTTGTTGCTGACTAGGTCACACTCGCCCCAACTGTGACATGTATCAATGCCCAATTTGCTTACATTGGGGACCTGGTCACCCTCAAACCCATTGTCCCAAACACATGACTCATCAGCATTCTCCGCCCCCAGCAGTTGCATTGTCATCCTCCTCATCATCCCCTCCTTCCACCCATCTCCGTCCCCCTCGCTACTGTACTGTTAATGAACATTCTCTACATCATCTACGTTCCTTCTCTTATCCACAACACAGAATTGTCTGTTGTTCACCCTCTTCCCCCATCATTGAAATGGACATACTTTCCCCCAAGGGGTACTACAACATTGACAGATCCAGGTATAGCTCCCCCACCTAATATTCTTGGATATCTTTGCTGGTGACTCAAATATTAAAACGGGAGTAATGTTACAATTTCTTTCCTCTCTCTTCTTTTCCTGCTTGCCTACTTTTATTTAGTGTCACATGACACGCTGTATTACTCATTATTCTACAATATTCCTTCAACATCAACAAACTCAGATGAGGATGTCCAGTACTGGACAGCACTGCATAGTATCATAGTGCTCATAATGAGGTCCCATGTGTATAGTACTATGACATCATAGTTTCTTCTAAATTAGTAAACCAGCCTTTAAAACTAACTATTATCATTACTAATCATTATATATACACAATATAAATCAAAATCAAATATATTTTATATTTGTTATCCCATAAGCTATATAGCAAAACAATATATATATTCAATTAACTATATATTAAATCAAATATAAATATTAGTGAGAATTATATAAATATTATAATAGTAACTTACCATTTGTAATCTGTATGTAATCAAGAGAGTTAATGATTAGCAAGCAAACATAAAGTAATTTGATATCAAAAGCTTACCAATAGGTGTAGTAAGGAAATGGTGTTGACAAAAAACAGATGATGCTGATAATTGAAGAAAGAGAAGCTGTGGGAAAAGTTTGAAGTGAGGCTAGTTTATACAGATGCAAGTAATGGGACAGTGTGGTGAGGGTGGCGCAATGAGCAGTGTGTGCTGCTACTCGAAACAAGTAATAACAGGACTGCTAGCTAACAAAGTAGTCAGTCAGGACCAGCTAAGAAAATTGAAGCTCAGCCAAAAATGCAAGCTCAGCTAAGGTATGGGAAGACAACAAAGTCTGAAATTTGACTAAGTCTTTTCACTACCTACACTTCAATTGGTACACTGTTGGTACATTCTTTGACTACACTTTTAGTGTGGAAAAAAATGTTTGTAAGCCAAAACCATTTTTGAGTGGGTATAGCATGGGAACTTTTTTTGTTTTTTTGTGGGAAAATTCTCATATATGAAGGTGTACCAAAAGTGTAGTCAAGGAGTGTACAAAAAAGTATGGTCAACAAGTGTACACTTTTGGTACATTTAACACAAACACTTACTATGGGTACTATGATACTATGGCTTGCTGTCAAGTACTGTCCAGCACTGGACAGCATTTTGCTATACTTGTATATATTTGTATATAAATATCTTTTATGAACACTGAACTATGAGAATACTATGAATGCTATAGCACTATGAGAACACTATGACAACTATGATAGTCTTGTTGAACGCGCTATATTATAGCTGCCTAGCTCCTATTTCTATTTTACTTTGTAGTGTATTATCTAATGTAGATTATGTAATCACACACATGTATATAAGATTCAGACTCAATGTCTGAGTTCTAATAACACTCTTGAACCACAACAACCATCATCGTTTGCCTCAATTGCAACCACTCCAACAATACCAATGTGAGTAGCCACTAAATAGCTTTTGTGTTTGTATGTTGTCAAACAGGTTATGAGCCCCGCTAAGCATGATGGGAGCACGTTCTATGCTGCACCCAGAGCTGCTATGCAATAAAGCCTAGCCTTGCTGCATCATCCTAGATGATTGTGCAATAAGCTTCACAATAAGGGCAACATGCTAGTGTCATCACCGATGCAGCATAATGATGATCCACACACATTTAACACTGCATCCAGAGAGTGCCACTATGGTGAACTCTTGTCATCGTTTCGACTGAAACCTTGACAGTTCAGGTTCTAATGGCTTTATCCTAGATGTCTATGTCTCACACCACCAATTTTCAAATCCCTGTCTTCACTGGCACCAACTACAACAGTTGATGGCCCAGGATGGAGAGCGCCATTTTGGTAACTGGCAGTTCTTGAATCAAGGCTATTCGCTGCCCTATCATCACGATGGAGAGCGATAGTGAGGCAATCGCCCAGTTTATCAAATGGATGGAATGCAAAAACAAGATACTTAGGACCATATGCCTTTCACTTTCCCCTACTCTACTCCACTAGTACCTTGCGGAGACACACACCTTCCCCCTCCTCGAGACCATCAAGAACAAATATGGGAAGCCAGGACTTCCTTAAATCTATGCTGATTTCAAGGCGGCGATGGATGGTACAATCCCAACTACCGGGAATCCTGCAGCAGCTTTCGCCAAGTTCGAGACACTCTTCATGCATCTCCAATCCAACAACTACCCCATCCTTGCCAACATCCAGGCGATGATTCTCTTGTCCAAGCTTCCCCCTTCCATGGATGTTATCGCCCAGATGCTTGTGCAGAAATGCGACTCTGACAGGACATTCGTTCCATCCATGGTCCAGGAAATAGTCTAGTCCATGACTCTCACATGGGAGTCTAAGAGTTTAGGGAAAAGTGTTACGATTTCCCCTTCTCTTAGTCCTTTTACGGGAACCCCTAATTTCGGTCTACAACATCGCCCTTGGCATACTCCTTTGGATCCTCCTCGCGCTCCTCGTATTGTACCCGCTGAGTACAGCCTTTCTATGCTCCTTCTGACTCGTTCCATAAGCACACCTCATGCTCATCACGTGTTCACCTCGAGGCTTCCCTTTAGCATCGCCTTGCTGCGGCTTCCATTCCAGCATCGCCTTGCTACGGCTTCCTCTCATAGCCTCGCACCACGAGCTTTCCTCAGGCTTACTCGAGTCATCCTCATCTCCGTTCCGGACCTTACCCTTGATCCTTCCCCTGTCCTCGTGTCCGGACCATATCCATAGTCCTTCTCTGTTCCCTCGGACCTCATGGTCAATCCCCAGATCCCCGTCTCCAGATCTCGGCCTCATGCATGCCTCGTTCTTTCCTTGTGCATTCCCTCAGCCTAACCCGAGCCCTCCTATACCATCCTCGCCTTTCCTGGTTCCCATTGACTCACTCAATATGAGTCATTGCCCCTATCTCTGACTCACTATTGAGTCCGCCCCCTTTCCTTATTGCTTCTTTGATCTTCCTTTCCTTTCCTAGAATACCCTTAGCCCTATGCTCCCACATGCATAGCCTTGGCTTCTCTTCTTGCACAGCCTACTTCCTGTGCTTTCCTTCTTTAGTCTCTTCTCTCCATTTCCTTCATATTCCATGACCTTCCTTTGCACAGCCCATGACTGGTGCTGTCCTCATTCCACACAGCCCTTGACTGGTGCTGTTCTCTTTCTCCTTTCTTGACATGGTCCGTGCCCCTTACCTTACGCTATATAAACCCTAGTAGCACATACCATGTTCTCTATTCTTGATCTCCCTGGGTTTACTCCTGGTCCCTGGGCTTTCCCCCTTGTATCCTAGATCAATCCCTTGCAATCCTAGCTTCCTTCGCTGATTCCGCGCTCAACCCGGTATACGACTCCTTTGGCTAGCACTATACGTGTGCAGCCTACATCTCCGCGTACACCATCAACGGCATCGGCCAAGGACTCCCTTGTCCTAGACCTCACCAGGGCTATGTGCAAGCTTACCCAAGCCCACACATAACAAAAAGTAAGGCGCCTGAGCAGGCGCAAAAGATCTCTGCCATCAAATGGAAGGGCGGGAACCCTTCCTTCCAGGGTCAACAGCAACAACCCCCTGCAATGCCTCAGAAGCAGCAGCAGGGGGATAACGCTGATTCTGAGAAGAAGAAGACTAAGCGTGGTAAGCAAGGTGGAAAGAACCAGCAGAAGAAGAACGCACTGCAGTTCGTTGAGCAAAGCTCTGAACAGGCAAGCGGCGGCTACTTCGCTTCTACCGCCATGGTTTGTCAAGCTAAGTAAAGGGCAGGGTTGCCCACTAAGCTAGTTAATACTAAGTAAGATCAAAAACATGTAAAAGGCTCACCTCAGCTGCTGCTCAAGATGGTGGAAACAACTGAGGGAGGTCGGAACAAAGAGAAAAGTTTAAATACCCAAGCCAAAGACGTGCTCGCTAACACCTAATAACCCCAAACTCAAAATAGGCATGATAGTCCTGTCTCCAAACTCCTACAGTTCCGAGGTTCTGGACTCCAAGGTTCCAGGTTCTAAGGTTCTGGGCCCCAGGGTTCTGGTGTTCCAGTGTTCCGGAGTTATGTGGATTTGACACTCCCACTTGAGCGCAGTTGTAGTCCCATACCACGAACGAACTTCCAATGCTGTTCCCTTGCCAAAGCCTTTGTGAGGATATAAGCAATCATATCTCCGGTTGGGACGTAGTGGATGACTGCTTCTCCTTTTGCAACTAAGTCATCCCTAATACAATGGTACTTCCGCTGTATGTGTTTTGTCCGTGCATGGAATTGGGGATCACAGGATAAAATAATGGCAGCCTGGTTATCACAGTGAAGGACTGTCGGGATGGTTTGGGGATGTCCTATCTCCTCAAAGAAAGTCCAGAGCCAAGCAAGATGCTGTCCAGCAATGCTAAGTCCGATATACTCTGACTCCGTAGTGGATAAGGCAACCATACTTTGCTGTTTGCTAGACCAGGAGATAGCTTCTCTATTGCTAAGGAAGAGAAAACCAGAGGTGGACTTGGAGTTGTCCGGATTTTGTGACCATTCCACATCAGAATATCCTTGGAAATCCATGTCCATGGAGATATCATTTCTGTCGTACCTGAGTTCCATATCTGGAGTTGCATGGACATAGCATAGAACACGTTTTGCTGCTTCCCAATGACAGGACTTCAGAGCAGCACTGAACTGACTCAGAGTTCTGACTGCAAAGGCAAGATCCAGGCGGGTCCTGAGTATCAGATACATCAGTGAACCAATAATGGTGAGGTAGGATACCCTTTTTCCATTTATGGTTATCTCTGAGTGTGTCGTTTCAACCTCCAGGTCTATTGCAGAAAGACTGAGGTTGTAGACCATGGGAGTCCATACTGGAGCGGAGTGACCATTCTGGTGCGGTCCAAAACAGTTTGGGCATACTGGGATTGGGACAAAGAGATAGTGCAGAGTTTGCAGTCTCTTCAGATTTCGATGCCTAGAATATACTTCGCTTCCCCAAGATCATGCATTTTGAAGGACAATGAAAGCTTTTGCTTTATGGAGTTCATGTAACTCTGCAAGCTAGCTGCGAGGAGTAGATCATCGACGTAAACCACTAGGAAACATACATTTTCCGAATCTCAGAGCACATAAAGGCATGTCTCCGCATCCAGGTGTGTGAATCCTAACTCTTCAAGCTTTTTGTCGAGAGTTTTGTTCCAAGTCTGTCCTGCTTGCTTCAGCCCATACAAGAAACGTCGGAGTTTCCAACAGTATCCAGGTTGGATAGGAACTCTGTCCGGAGGTATGAGGTATAACTCCTCCTCTAGTTCTCTATTTAAGTAGGCGGTGGAGACATCCATTTGATCTAGTTCCAAATTATGTTTAGCTAAGAGGGAGATGATTGTGTGGATGGAGTCCAAGTTTGCTACCAGAGAAAATACCTCCTGATAGTCAACTCCTTCCTTTTGCGTGAATCCTCAAGCGATGATTTGGACTTTGTAATGATTGATTTTGCCGTTTTGGTCATATTTGATCTGGAACATGGGCTTTGAGGTGATCAGAGAAACTCCAGTTGGAATGAGAACCGTTTCATAGACGTGGTTCGCATTTAGGCTTAGGAGTTCATCTTCCACTGCGGACTTCCAGAGATCTGCATCAGGACATGTGTATGCTTCCCTTATAGAGTTTGGGAGTGATTCCCCAGGGTTCATATTTGCCGCCCCAGCAAATATGTGATCCTATAAGATTGTGAAACCTCTGGGCATCTCCTGACCTTCCTCAGGTTCCGGAGTTGCCTTTGGTATCTCCTGTCGCTTTTCCTGTCATTGTGCTTCCTCATCTAAAGTCCGTTGATAGTTCCGATTTCGATCGGCTTGTAGGCACTTTCTGGAGCTCCGCTGTACTCCTCCAATAACCTCCACAGAAGGGGATCTGGGGCACTGGTTTTCAACGGGAGCCAAAATAGGAACCGGAACTGGAACCAGGTCCACAGGAACGGGGGCTGGATCATCAGCCTCGTGAGGCCTGACTCCCACTGCTTCAAGAGTGAGTGGTACGGAGGATTCCTCCATATCCTGCTCCTCACCTGTTTCATTTTGCTCTGGTTGATGTAGGTGCTTTGGAACAAGTCCCTCCCACTGGCCTTCAACGGTATCTTTCCATGGTGCGGAGTCTTTGTCAGAAACGACCTCGGATTCATCAAAGATCACATGACAACTGGAGATGATGGATCTGCTTTGTAAATCCAGGAGTTTATATGCCTGTTGTCCATATGTATACTCCAGCATGATACACTTCTTTCCATGTGATCGAAACTTTCCTCTGTGGTCCTCCTTAGGTGTAAGTGCATATGCCGGACATCCAAATGTGCGGAATACAGTCAGGTCTACCCTCTGGTCAAACAGGACTTGGTAAGGTGCGCGTCCCTTTAACATGGAGGAGGGACTCCGAGCAGTGACATATGCAGCAGCAGACATGGCATCAGTCCAAAATGATTTGGGGAGCTTTGAATCTTCTAGCATTGTATTTGCCAGAGTCGATAGCATTTGGTTCATGCGTTCTGCAAGCCTGTTTTGTTCTGGTGTGTGCAGTGCAGATGTCTCCTGGAGTGTTCCATCGCCTCGGAGTTGGTTTCAGAAATCCTTACTTGTGTATTCTCCTCCTCTGTCGGTCTGGAGGAACTCCACATAGGGCTCAGAGAACTCCTCCATTGTGATTTCTCGTTTGAAGAATGCCTGGGCATCCACCTTCCAAGTTTCGTAGGCCGCTGGTACATCACTTTTCCTTTTCAAGAAGTAGATCCATGGGAAACGGGAGAAGTCATCAACAATTAAGAGTCAGTATCTGAACCCTTCTCGAGACTGGGGAGTGATGGGACCTCCAACATCAGAGTGGACAATCTGCAATGGACAGGAAGCTTGGACATCGGAGTAGGAGTTGAAAGGAAGTTTCTTCATCTTTCCTAGAACACAAGGTTCGCAGAATGCCGGAGTTCCGGAGAGTGTGTTGATCCCCTGGAGTTGGCCATTTTGAACCATCTCTGTGATTCTGGAAATTGAGATATGTCCCATGCATCGGTGGAGGTTTACATCCATAGTAGCAAGTGCTGCTTTTGGAGATACTTTCAGGCAGACTCCGGCATGGTAAAGTCCATGCAGATGTGTTCCAATCATGATCATGTTTGACCCCTGTTTCATGGAGCAGACTGAGGAATTTGCTGGAAAAAGTGTGGAAAGTCTGGTAGCAGAGAATCAGTTTACTGAGAGGAGGGACAAACGGAACTCTTGGATGAGTAGAACGTTACTTAATGTGATTTCATATGTTTTGCCATTTACAACAGAGTGCACCGTTATGATCCCGGATCCAATGGAGTGCGCCATGGAGTCATTCCCTAGTGTGACCGGTTTCAGAGTTCGGAATGGAGTGTAGCTGGTGAACCAGGAGCGGTGCGGAACCATGTGGAATGTTGCTCCAGAGTCAATGATGATGGCTTCTTTGGAGTTCATTTTTGGTTTGGATGACAAGTAGGCCTGAATACGGTTGATTAAGGATTTAGATACACGGTCCGTGGCTAAATAAGCTTGCTCCACAATTCCGGAGTTCTGCTCCTGGTTTTCTGATGCATTTGCCTTTTCCTTCCCTTTCCACTTTCCCCCTTTTTGGAGTTCTGCCACCCAATCCCGGTATTGATAGCAGTCAGCGCTGTTGTGTCCAGCATGTTGGTGATGTTCGCACCACTTAGTTCTGGGTGCGGGGCACTTCAGAGTTTTGCTGGACACCCTCAGTGCAGAGTCGGAGGTGCTGGAAGGGTTTAGTCGTGACTCCTCAGAGATGACTTGTGCCTCTATGGAATCAAAGGAGAGCTTGCTTTCTTCAATGGAGTTGATGACGGTAGATGTTACAATTCTTCCTTCGCATATGATTCTTACGTTGACTTCGCCTCTCTCTTTCTCTTTTTCTCTTTCTTCTTGATGACTTCTTCACGGTAAAACTGCGGTTTCACCTTTCATTTGTCATCAAGCTTACATCTACTTTCCTTCCGTCCAATTCTTCGGACTCCTATGACTGACTCACTACCTGAGTCATACTTACTCATTATTCTTTACTCTTCAACAGAGTTCGTTCCGCTTCCATCGCATTCTGCGATGTTCTTTCATTTATCCTTTTACTTCCTTTTTCCTTTCATGGTCCTGGTCCGTGCTAGCCTCTCTCAACGTATATAAACCCTATTAGCACAACTTGTATTCCTTAACTTTGAGCTCCGCAATTCTACACTTAGTCTTGCCTCTCAGTTCGTCGACTTTGGTCCCCAGTCCCTCAGTCCCAGTAAAGGCCTCTCGCTAACGAAGCCTTCTTCAAGCCCTAGTCCTCGTCCCTCAGTCCTAGTCATCTTGCGGCTGCGTGCGAGCCTATCCGGCCCACACGTAACAAAAGCTCAAAGTTACTCTTCTGCACAGCCACTACTATCGTGAGCCATATCATCCTTCACTCTGTCTTCTAGCACTCCCAGAACGTCGAGAACAACACCTTGACATCCTCCTCCAGTCATCCCAGAATCTTCTGACGACGAAGACCTCTCAGAACACTCAGACAAAGAAACTTCGCCAGTAACCCCGGTACAACCACCACTTCAAACCCTAGCGCCTGCTCAACCTTCACCTCGATCCCCTGTAGCTGCATTACCAATGACCAATCGACCCACCGAACTACAACTCAACGCTCCTCAGGAGTTCGATAGGGCTTATGCTGAATACCCGGGATGGTATAACAACGTGGTGTTCTATCTCAGCACCAACTCCGAGATCTACAACAACGATGCTAAACAAATCGCCTTCGCTTTGTCATACATGAACAAGGGATCGGCCAAGAGTTGGGCAGTGTTACGATTCCTTTTCTTTATCTTGTCCTTACTCAATCTTTCTTTCTTTCTTCCTTTCCTCTTGATGACTTCTCCACGGTAAACTACGGTTTCACCTTTCACTCGTCATCAAGCTTACGATTACTT
>JBBPJJ010000332.1:0-22832 GCA_038088635.1 Veloboletus limbatus
CTCCGCCCGCTTCTCCGTCCTAGCCCGCTTCCTCGGGCGCTCCGTCCTCTCCTCTTCCTCTTCTTCATCCTCATCGTCTTCCACCACCACCTCCGACCTCCACTGTCTCCGCTTCTGCGCCGGCACTTCGCCAGGCCACTTGCACCGCTGCCTGAGCGTCTGGCAGCCCTGGCACGACGTCGACCTACCGGTGCCGGGCAGGCACTCCATTCCACGTTTGGCGCACCGCACGCATGCGGCACCTTTCCCCTTGCTTCCGCTCTCCGTTTGTTGGGCGCGGATTTCCTCCGCCTAATTCCGTCAGCGTGATCCGTGCACCAGCATCAATTACTCACCTTGCGTTTTGCAGCTTCCTCTGCTGCCGCTCGTCGCGCTGCCTCCGCCTCCTCTACTCTCCGGCGCTCCTCCGCGATGCGCCTTTGCCTCTCCTCCTCCGCCTTCCTGCGTGCCTCCTCTTCTGCACGCCTCCGCTCCTCCTCCTTCCGAGCCTTCATCCGCTGCCGTCGCTCCGCAGCTTTCACCTCAAAAAGGTCGTCCTCGTCCTCGTCGCACTCCGCGAGGAGCATGTTGTCCCAGGTCTTGATGTTGGTGATGTCGGACATGGTGTACGTGGTTGAAAGGTAAGGAGCAAAAGGGCGCACCCCCGCAGCTTTTAAACCGCATCCGAAAGTTCAAACTCCGCATCACGTGTTCTCCGCTTACTCTGCATTGTTCCTTGCTTAGGGCCAACGGCCTTCGTGGGCTCAGGCCTAAGAGGGGGATACTGTCATATCCCGGAAATCCTAAGTCCAACTCCGGACTCAACTCCGTGGTTCTCCGGTGATATCTCACCAAGTACGCAACTCCTACGCATCGGAGTTGTACTCCGTCATTCCATTTCACTCTGTCTCCGTTTATGTATACTGTTGTTCCTTCCGTCTCTGTTCTCCATTACTTAGATTCCTCCGATCCTGTGTCTCGCTTAGGAGCACAGCTCGGCATTCCTATGATCCGTTCGTTCCAACTTACTCAGCTCTGCTATTACTAATGGCCTCCGTCCTCCGTATATAAGCCCGTACATAGTCACCTGTACACCTCAGTTCGAATATCAACTTAGTCCAACTCCTCTGATCTCCGTTCAAGTCTCAGTACTCATCCGTCTCCGTCTCGACTTCGTTGCCAGTCAACGTTAAAGTCCTTCACTCCGACTCGTCAGTAAATCCGGGACAGGACTCTGACAAGGGCGCAGCGCTCCGCTCCGAGTCGCTGAAGCCAACGTCCCAACCCCTTGCGCTACTCCGGAGTTAGACCCGGAGTTGACCGGAGTTGACCCGGTCTTAACAGCTACCCACTTCTCCACATCTCCAACCTCCTCGACGCTCCGAGCCATGCTAAGATCTACACCAAAATTGACCTCTGGCACATGTACCATCTGGTCCGCATTGCTGACAGCGATGAATGGAAGACCTCCTTCTGCACTTGCTACGGCTTTTATGAATGGCTTGTCATGCCATTCGGTCTCATAAATGCTCCCGCAGCATTCCAGCAGTTCATCAATACCATCTTCACTGACCTCCTTGATGTCTGCATCATCATTTACCTGGATAATATCCTCATTTACTCCGAGAAGAAGTCCACATACCACGAGCATGTCCGAGATGTCCTCCGATGACTCCGTGCTAACGGTCTCTATGCCAAACCAGAGAAGTGTGAATTTCACATGGACTCCACCGAGTACCTCGGCTACTGCCTCACCCCCAGTGGCCTGATGATGTCCACTGACAAAGTCACCGCCATTCGAGAGTGGCCTGAACCTTGTAAAGTCAAGGATGTCCAATCTTTCCTCAGTTTCACCAATTTTTACCAGCACTTCATCCATGGTTACTCCAAAATCACTCTTCAGTTAACCCGCCTCACCCGCAAGGGTACTCCATGGCATTTCTCCAATGACTGTCGCTCCACCTTCCAGCACCTCAAGAACACCTTCACCTCTGCTCTGATCCTCACTCATTGGGTGCCAGACGCTCTGCTCATTGTGGAGACTGATGCCTCCAACTATGCAGTGGCCGGAATTCTGTCTCTAGTGCTCCGCTGATGAAGTCCGCCCCATCACTTTTCACTCGCGCACTTTGCATACCCACAAGCTCAACTATGACACCCATGATAAGGAGCTTCTTGCCATCCACGACGCCTTTCGTACTTGGCGACACTACCTTGAGGGCTCCACTATCCCTGTCAACGTTGTTACTAACCATAAGAACCTAGAATACTTCACGTCTACCTAGCTCCTTACCCAGTGGCAGGCCTGCTGGTCGGAGTTCCTCTGCCAATTCAATCTTGTCCTCTATTTCTGCCCCGGACGTTTGGGTGGTAAGCCCGATGCCCTTACTCAATGCTGGGATGGGATGTCTATCCCAAAGAGGGGGATAGGGACTATACTCATATAAACCCTCATAATCTCTGCCCCGTTCTCACCCAGGCACAGCTCATGTCCTCTCTACAAGCCTCTAGTTTAGCAGATCCCATCCTCCGCGCTGGTACGATGTTTGACTTGGATACTCTCCATGCTGACATCCTTTCTGCACTCCCCTCTGACCCTGTGGCTTCGCGACACATGTCCACCTCCATACTGTCCGACTCCAACTCCGATTCCCGCTGGTCTATCAACTCCGATGGCTTCCTCTGCCTTGATGATCATATATATGTCCCCGATGCCAACAATCTCCACCTCCGAGTCCTCTGCTACGAACATAACCACCCATTATCTGGACATTTTGGACAAAATCGCACCTTGGAGCTAGTATGCCACGACTATACATGGCCTGGAGTTCGTACATTCATCAAAGATTACATCTCCTCCTGTACTACATGTGTGTGTGCTAAAGTTCCTAGGCACAATCCCTACAGTCTTTTAAAACAACTCCCCATCTATCTCCATGGATTTCATCAAACAACTCCCTCCGTCCTCTGGCTACTCCGCAATTCTGGTTGTCATAGACCGACTGTCTAAACAATGCATCTTCATCCTGACCGACAATAAGATCACTTCTCCGGAGTTAGCTTGACTCTTCCTCCTTCACGTTTTCTCCAAGCATGGAGTCCCCTCCCACATCACTTCCGACTGAGGTGTGGAGTTTGTCTCCCACTTCTTCCGCTCCCTTAGGAAGGCCCTAGATATCTGCCTTCATTTCACCTCCAGCTATCATCCTGAAGGTGATGGCCAAACAGAACGCATGAACCAGACGCTGGAACAGTACCTTCACATTTATTGCAACTACCAGCAGGATAACTGGTCCGACCTCCTTCCGCTAGCAGAGTTTGCTTACAACAACACTCCGACAGCGACGACCGGTGTCTCCCCGTTCTTTGCCAATAAGGGATACCACCCTGACCTCTCCATGCATCCCGAAAGGGATTTGACCTCAGCTCGCGCATGCGACTACTCCATAGACCTTCAATCCTTGCATCAGTACCTCCGTGAGGAAATGGCATTCACCCAACAGCACTACCAAGCTCCTGCAGACGTGAAACAAACTCCAGCTCTGGACTTTGAAGTTGGAGACTGAGTATTCATCAAAGCCAAATGCTTCCACTCCACCCGACTGTCAAAGAAGCTCTTAAAAAGGAATCTCGGCCCCTACAAGATTATCGCGCAAGTTGGAACACACTCCTGCACACTCTGCCTCCCCAATGCCATGAAGTCCGTACACCCCATCTTCCATGTTTCCCAACTCGAACCCTCCATTCCAAACACAATCCCAAACCGCGACCAACCTCCACCACCTCTGACAGAAGTCGATGGCAAACCTGAGTATGAAATCATGGAGATCCTTGATTCGAAGATTGATCGTCGCCGACGGAGTTGTCAACTGCTATATTTGGTCTGCTGGTCCAGATATGAGGGTACCGACGAAGAAACTTCTTGGTCACTAGCTATCAAGTTAAGTCACGCTTCCAAACTTGTTTCTGATTTTCACCTCCATTATCTGTCAAAGCCTGGCCCTTATTTTGCACAATGAGGAAAATCAAACGAAATTTATTACTATATACATTACTTCTGCTTCCTCTATACTTTCTCCACCACCTCTTCCACTTCCACTTCCGCCTCCATTCCCCACTCTTCTCCAGCTTCCCAACCACCCCTGCAGATGGATCCGCACTTCCCGCCTCTTCTGCTTGCAGCTCCTCCAACTCCTCCACTCCGACTGTCATCCCGACGTTGGAATCCTCTGACTCCGACCCAAACGTGGCACATAGCTGCGTCTCCACCAGCTGCTCGATAGCTCACATCAACCTGATGATGAACCCTGAGTTGGCACAGATGGCCGACATGACATCGTGCATCGCTGCCGCTGAGGCCTCTAAAGACCTCGCTACCCACGCCCCCACACTCTCCACTTCCTCCGCTTCCGATTCTGTTCTCTCTGGCCACCTCACCTTTTTCCTTGGCCACTCCGACCACTCCTCGTCATCTTTCCCGTTACCTCCAATCACCACTTCCACCCTCCGCTTCTTCCGTTTCAGCATGGAGGCCTCCCCCATCCACTCGCACCTCTGCCACAGCGTTTGACAGCTGAGGCAGGCGCATGCCTTGCCGACCCCTGGCGCACATTCCAGCCCGTGTTACACACATCGCATGCACACATTTCCTTTCCCCTTGTTTTTGGAGCTGCCGCTTCTACTTCCCCCTTCCTGGTGGCGCAAGTCCACCACCTAATGTTGGTTAGTTTGGAAATTAACAATAGCAGGAAGGGGTACTCACCACCTGTCTTGCAGCTTCTTTCGCCAACTTCTGCGCTGCTTGGGCCTCCTCCTCCACTCTCTATCGCGTCTCCTCCTCCTCATGTCGCCTCACCTCCTCTTCCATGATTCTCCGCTCCTCTTCCTTGTGGTGCTTTGCCTGCCTCTGTCATTCTGCTGCTTTCGCGTCAAATGATGTCACATCATTGTCATCATCATGCTCCGCAAGGAGCTTATCATCCCAGTCGCAAATTGTAGCAATGTTGAGGTCGGACATGTCGGCAATGAGGATTAACGAATGTGTTCACTGACTTTATAACCCACTGTGACATTTCGAACTCCACACCACGTGACTTCGTTTACTCTGTAACATGACTCCATTTACTCCACACCGTGCAACTCCACATTGTTTTCCGCTTAGTACCAATGGCCTTCATGGGCTCAGGCCTAAGAGGGGGATACTGTCATATCCCGAACTCCACAACCCTACTCCATCACTCTGCAACCCTACTCTGTCGCTTCACAACCCTACTCCGTCATTCCATCAAACTCCCAAAACTCCCAAGGCACCCTGAAACCCCGTTCTGTTCCGCTCAGCATGAGACACTTCATATCACATGACCTTTTCATATGACCTTTTGACTTTGACTGATGATCTTTGACTTAGGACATTCGTTTTGTATCCATCAGACTTATGTTGTTTGCGATCGTTCACAACCATCTTTGATACCCTGTCCATCATTTGATTCTATGATAGCCATACATTCATCTGACTTTCGTTTCGTACTCCATTCCATTCCATTCCACTCCGCCATTATGTATATAAACCTGTCAATAGTCACTAGAGTACCTTAGTTTGAATATCGACTTAAGTTCAACTCCTCTTCCATTCTCTGACTTCTGTCTGAGCTTGCTTGCTCGCATCTGACCCTCACTTGACTTCACTGCCAGTCAGTGTTAAGTCTTTCCGTTCCGACTCTGCAAATACTGGGATGAGAATCTGACAAGGGCACAGCACTCTGTTAGAGTCGCTGAAGCCAAAGTCCCGACAAACCATGCTACCCCGGAGTTGACCCGACCTGACTTTAACACAGAGCAGCACATCAAAACCCTGTGAGACAACAAGGGAGGCAAGTATATGAGTCATGCCATGCTCAAATTCACCCAGGAATGCGGTATAGAGCACCGGCACACTGTCCAAGCATGCCCACAGCAGAATGGAGTTGCTGAACATGCAAATCATGTCCTGTCAGAGCGCATTATGGCCATGCTGAAGGAGTCTGGCCTTCCTATGTCATTTTGGGGTGAAGCACTGGCTGCGCTTGTCCATGTGTGGAACAGGTGACCTACTGCTGCTTTGGACAACTCCACCCCCTACCAGCTGTGACATGGATGCAAGCCTGATGTGTCCTATCTCTGTGTCTGGGGATCCATAGCTTATGTGCATATCCAGAAGGACAAGCATGATGCACTATGCCCTCACTACGAGAAATGCGCATTTATTGGGTATCCAGATGGCTACAAGGGTTAGAAGTTCTACAACCTGACCACCAAGTGCACAATCATCTCCGAGCATGCTGATTTTGACGAGCACAGCACCCTGGTTGCTTCTAGCATTCCGGATCACCCACCACCCACCTGGGCAATAAATGAGCTGGTGTCAACACCATACATGTCCCACCTGTCACTAATGCTGGTGATGAGGACATTTCTGAGGCTTCTGTGGCTCTGCATCCTCGGGGAGCGCCTGATGCTGATGGAGAGCAGCATGCAGATCCCAACACGCCTATTGCCATGCCACATCCACTTCCAGACATCCCAGAGACTCCACTTGCAGCAGCTCAAGCTCCAGCACCCGCACCTGCACCTGGCCCTAGTCCAATCGACATTGGAGCATGCTTGCCTCGCAGAACACGCCAGCGATCTTGGGAATGGTGGAAGTCGAGCCCTGCCCAGCTTGTGGACAACCCAAACAGTGATGAAGATGAGGAAGAAGCAGACACTATGCAGTGTTTCACTGCAACTGCCCATCCCAAGTCATTCAAGGATGCCCTGAAGCATGATGATGCCCCGGCTTGGAGACAGGCTGCTCTTGATGAACTTGCAGCCCACAAGACAAATGGGACATGGACTCTTGTGCCTCGACCTCAGGATCGCCCTGTCATAGGCTCAAAATGGGTATTTACAAAGAAATATCGTGCTGACAACTCCTTTGAGCGCTACAAGGGACATCTAGTCACACAAAGCTTCTCCAAGCGACCTGGATTCGAGTATCTGGAGGCTTTTGCCCCCACAGTTTGTCTTCCCACTTTGCGAGTCATTCTGGCACTGGCAGCGCTCCATGACCTCCATCTGTGGTCTGTCAATATCTTCAATGCTTATCTCAATGGCAAGATGGACTGTGATGTATATATGGAGCAACCCAAAGGCTTTGCTGAGGGAGATCCCAAGGCCACTGTGTGTCTGCTGCAGAAGACACTCTATGGGATGAAACAGGGTAGAAACCACTGGAATCGCAAGATGCGCACCACTCTTGAGTCCATGGGGTTCACCCAGACATATTCCGATGCAGCAGTCTACCTATTCACTTGAGGTGATGTCCGGATCATTCTGCCCATCTTTGTGGATGATATGACTTTTGCATCAAAGTCTCTGGATGTGATCAAGCAAGCTATTGCTGATTTGAGCAAGTACTTCAAGCTCCATGATCTCGGGCCCACCACAGAGATGCTGGGCATCAAAATCGACCACAACTGCTCGAAACACTCCCTGACATCTCTCAGCGCCAGTATTGTGTTGACATGCTTGCCCACTTCAATATGGCTGATTGCAAGCCAGTGACCACTCCCATGGACCCAGGCCTGTGTCTGTCGCATGAGCAGAGTCCCAGGATGACTGAGGAGTGCAATTTCATGCATTCTGTCAACTATGGAGGTGTCATTGGCTCGCTCCAGTATCTCTGCTGCACCACACGCCCTGACATTGCCTTTGCCATCAGACAGCTAGCCTCATTCACTGCTGATCCAGGTAAAGTGCATTGGAATGCTGTCAAGCACCTCTTCTGTTATATTCAAGGCACTCTGGGCCATGGCATCACCTACTCCCCAGATTCATCAGCTGAGCTCTTTTTAACCTTTTTAGATGCCAACCATGGTGGTTGCAAGGACTCAGGGCGCTCGACTGGCGCATTTGTGGTCAAGATTGGCACCAGAGTTGTCAGCTGGATGTCAAAGCGCCAGCCCATTGTTGCTCTGTCCACAACTGAGGCCAAGTATGTTGCAGCAGGCGAGGCTGGCAAGGAGATTGTCTGGATGTGCATGGGATTCGAGCTCACCAGTCCATCCACTTTGCACATGGACAACCAATCTGCGATCCAAGTGGCGAAACATCCAAAGCATCATGGGAGGATGAAGCACCTGGACCTGTACTGGTACTGGCTGAGAGATGTGGTGGATAAAGGTCTTATTTCGCCTCATTTCATCCCCACTGCGAGCATGCATGCTGATTTGCTCACCAAAGCATTGCCTTGAGCCAAGGTCCAGGAATTTTGCAGTATGCTAGGACTTGGCACTATTCAGCCTACTTAGACTTCATTCACAGAGGTGCGCAATCACAGGGGCATGTTAGAGTTCCTGATTGCACACTCTGCGCATTTTGCTGTTTTCCATACTTAGATCATTTTGCGCATGATGTGGAGCATTGTTTACATTTGTTATTGCACAACTCTATATTTGGAGTTCACTGTTTTCACTTCTCTTTAGTTTCTGACAGTGGACTCCAGGTATGTATACAATAGCTACACCTTGTTTCAATATATAGTTTCTGACAGTGGACTCCAGCTGAGTGAGTCCAGCTGTTTTATCAGAATTCCCACGGGTGATTGCAGGGCACTTCACACTCTGATTTGAGGTAAGTTATTGTAACGCTTTTTGGAGTCACTGTAAGAGCAAGTCAGCAAATGATAATGTGAAGTAATAAGAAATACATTACATATATCACCTGAGTATCTCCATGTGAAGTTTCACCTTCACACAATGGGCAAGAGCTGCTACCAAACAGACTTGAGAGTATGGTGCGACATGGCCATAACCATACAATGAATTGATGGAGATGTCACAGAGATTGTTCCCTTGAGTGGAAATCAAGGCCTGGAGCTCCAGAACCAAATGCTCTATTATAGGATTGAGCACATGTGCATGAATATAATCAGACTCCATGTCCTAGTGGGTATGTCAGCATATTATTTGTAACCTGTAACTCAGGGATGCACCTGGGCTTGGATATGTCCATGCTGCTCAATGGCATCACTCAGTGAAGATGATCGGTATGACTTAGCACTATGGAGACCATGCTGCCATCCATAGGCATCAGGAATATTTGAACCTATCTGGCCATGATCTATATATTCAAGTTAGTTCCCCTCATTAGCAATTGTGCTCTAACAATGGTCACTGAACAGGATCAGGGTGGAGTTCTTGGGTTTGAACCGGTTGATGTAGAGTAGATTGGGAAGTAAGCTGGTACATGGAAAAGTTAGGTGGAGGATGTGGCTGATCTTCTTCAAGGCCAAGTTAACTGGAAATGGGTTGTAGGCCAACATTAAGGTTAGATCCTCACTGCAGTTTCTCGATATACTATAAGGACAAGAGTTAGATATTGAACAACAGAAATACAAGAACTTACAGTCCATTGCCTTCTGTTGTTGAGCCTGAGGAAGGAGTCATGGAAAGTAATGAGGATGTGATGGTTAGTGCACAAGAAGTTCCTGACTGAGGATTACATGTGTCCAATAGAGGAATAGTTGGATTACATGCAAGCATTGTTGAATACATATACTATGTACCTCGCAATTGATCAAATGCATACTTGAAGTTACAGCCTCCCATCTGTGCTTTCCTCACCTTCAATAGCCATGTTAAGAAGTTTCTCCACCAGCTGGTTTAGCTGACAGTTGGTGATGAAAAGCTCAGATATATCTTCCTTATAAGTTTCTAGTAGCTTCATGTGTTTGGCTCTCATATCAGCGGCAGATTTCTCTGACAGAAGAGTCTCAACAAGTCAGAATTGGGTTTGGGCATCATCAACACAACTCTTGTTCTCTTCCAGAATGATTTCCATAAGCTCCAGATGCCTCTTAAGTTCTTCTATCCTCCAAGCTGTAGCAAGAAGACTTTGGCAGTGATATTCATGGCTTGCTTCTTTCGCAAGGACCACTTTCTCCAGCATGCTCTTAGGCATGGAGGTTGTACAATGAGTATATCTCTCTCTGGTCTAAACTGGCAATCAGTAAACGACTTTCTATTAAAGAGTAGGTAAGCCTACCTCAACTGGACTCAAATCTATCATCATGATTGCATGGGCTGATTGGTCCTCACTATTGCCAATAGTATGGTGGTGATGATATGGCTGAAATCTGCTGGAGATCTGTGCTGAGACGTTGTAGCTGATGTTGCAGCTAGCATACTGAGGTGAAGATGCTGACTTAGAGTAATAGTGATCTTTGGGAGTGTGGGAAGTTTTCCAGGAAAAGTGCCTTCTTGAAGGGGAACACCAGTAGGTGCCAATGGGGGGTCCAACAGATGATAACAAAGTCCTCATAGACTTAGGATTGTCACTGCTTGATGATATAGTCAAGTGAGTCCCTGTGCTATCAGTGTTGCAGTTGGAAATGTGGGCAATTGTAGGCTTGGTTGTGTACAGAGTTCTGTTTGAGTTGGAGTTTGGAGGACTTAGCAGTTTCACAGATGAATAGTGACACATAATGCATTGGATATCTTGATGATCCTCTGCTGTTCAATGACAGTGTGTAAATATACACCACTGTTTACCTCTATGCAATGACTAACTTTCAGTGCTGTTAGCCCAGGACAAATATCATGCCCAGGTTGCAATGCCATTTTCCAGACAGCTAATCACGTTCTAGAGCACCTCAACAGTGGGACATCATGTTGGCCTAATGACCTGACTGTGAAATGACTACCAGTTCCCTCCACCTTCCTTCGAGGACCATGTCCAGCTTGAGCACAGGCACAGAACTCAGTTGTTGGGATATTCCATCCAACATCAGGCTACATCTATGGTCATACTCCTAACCTTTTTGAGCAGATGCAAATGAATGAATTTGAGCATCAGCACCTCCACAATGCATACTACCCTTTCAAGGATCAATCAGAGTGGGAGTTAGAACAATTTATTTTCCAGAACATGATGGCTGGCAATGCAAAACTCTTCCTCAAGGTTCCTTGAGTGAGTAGTATATATAATCTCAACGTTGGAAACAACTCATACTAGTGCTACAAGTTTAATGATCGAAAGCCATCCTTCAAGAACAAGAGGCACTTGTACGAGTGGATGGAGTCTTTGCTAGAGGGAATGTCATGGCACTGTACCAAGATCCAACTGATCAGATACAAAACAACCCATCCTATCTATGTATCTCATTTGGTGGGACGGATTGGAAGTCATCAAGATGCTTTTTAGCAACCCTATCTTTACCAAGGTCATGACCTATGATCCTCATACTGTTTTTGTAAATGGAGAGCGCAAGTATAGTGAATTTTTCTCTTCTAAGTATGCTTGGACTATCCAGGTAATCATTTCCCTGGTTTGCACCACAGTTCAATACTTACTTTGTATGTAGGACTTACTCCCTGAAAGCACAACACTATTCCTGTCATGGCTGCATCTGACAAGACACCAGTCACTAAGCATACGAGCAACCTCAAGATGCACCCATTGTTCTTCACAATTGGCAATATCCAAGCTGATGTATGAATGAAAGCCATGTTGCATGCATGGAGCCTTGTGGCCTTTATGCCAGTCATCAAATTCAAGGTTCATGCTTAATATCAAACTATTCTGCAAGCTTGACTCTGGCACAAATGCATGGACATTATATGCACCAACCTTAAGATTGCTGCTCATACTGGTGTATATATACCTGACCCCCTCGGTCAGCTATATTACTGTTTCACACCCTTCATCACATATGTACACAGCAGACCTTCCTGAGCAGCAAATGATCACCAATATTGCTCAGAGCTCCCCAATCACTCTTGCAAGGGTCCACAATTTCAGTAATGGCATGCATCATTTCCCTTGTGATGGAAAATATACACTCTGGCAGCTACTGTAGTTGAATTAAGTCAAGTCATTGACCCCTGGGATGTGAGCACATATCAGAAGAAATCCAAAGAGCTTAGGCTCCTTGGTGTCCACCTACCATTTTGGAGAAATTGGGTGTTTTCTGATCCTGCAATATTCCTTATTGCCAAGTTATTACACTACTGCCACAATTTCTTCTTTGATCACCCTCTTACATGGTGCAAGGAAGCTGTTGGTACAAGAGAGCTTGATGCACGATACAAGTCCATGCACAAACATGTTGGCATGCATCATTTTTTGTCCAGCATCTCTCATGTTCAGCAAATGACAGGGAGAGAACACTGTGATATTCAATGCACCATTGTTGCAGCTATCACTAGCACAATATTTGAAGGCTTCATACAAGCTATTTGGAACCTCATTGACTTCATATACCTTTCACAGAGTCCTGTCCATACCCAGTCCTTGATCTAAGACATGGCTACTGCTCTTCGTGACTTTCATTCACACAAACACTTCATCCTCCAAGCTGAAGCCCAGAGAACCAAATTGGGTCTAAAAGAAGACTTCAACATCCCAAAACTCAAGCTCTTCAAAGTTTTGCCAGCACAACTGAGAACATTGGTTCACTCATTCAATATACTGCCGATGTCAGCAAATGACTGCTTATCACTCATTGTAAGCAAGTTTTCGAACGTACATCATGCAACCATGATTTTTCAGAGTAAATTGTCCACATTCTCAACCGTAATAAGAGGATGTGGCAGTTTGATCTCTATGCACTCATGCAATTGCATAACATCTCCCTTGTCAACACTGTTGCTGACCTGGAGCAGTTGTACATCATGTATGTTGACCCTGCACTTTCTTGGATCCAAGAAGTCCTTCCTGGCGAGCAAATACATTTTGTGGGATCACATCTGATGTGCAACCACTTTTTGAAGGGAGTTTTGTATGACAATGCTCAGGTAGCATTCAATCTCACAGTCAAACCTGATTCATTGTGCAATACAATTCAGCATCTCTGCATGATATACCAGCTTGGGGAGCTCCCTCTTCATTACCAGACATACCTCCAGCAATCAGTACTCACACTCCCAGACATCAGCCAAAATCAGATTCTCCTTTGGAACATGATTTTGTTCCAAACATGGAAAAAATTTCACATCCAGCTTCTGTCTGCTCATAATGAGCGCATCAACATGCCCTTCCAACTTATCCAGGCATACCCCCCTTCAACAGACTTCCTATTTGGCTATGCAGACACTGTACTCATCAACCCATGAGCAACAGCTTCTGAGTTGCTGCCAAGTGATCCGGGTGCTGGTAAGTTCTTGCCCTTCAATCATGCTCTCATCTTTCCATCTAATACCTACTTCAGCTCCTTCCACATTTGTTGGACAGGTTTGTGTTGTCTTCCAGCCTAAAGGATGCAATGGACTTTGAACTCCCCCTATTCCTTTCCATGCCACTTGTCTACATTGATTTCTTTGACTGGGTATATTGAGATATTGCTACAGATATGTGCATTATTCAGCAGTGCACAACACATGGACCATGGGGTTTGCAGAGAGTTAGTGGCATCATCCCACTGGTTGACATAATGTATGCTGTCAAACTTATTCCAGTATATGGTGAGAAGCTGGATCACTGTCACCCACAAGACCTCACAAGAGGTCTATTCACGTTTTTACCTAAACTCCTTCGCAGACAAAAAAGTGTATTATTCCCTACACTCCGGAACATAAGTACCACACTGTTAACCCTCTACTATTGGCTTTGGGTTACTATATATGCATGGGCCAAATATGATAGGATAATTGATAGGATAAGATATCCATAGTGACTGGCTCAGATCAGCTCAGCTCCCTGATCTTATCAATGATCAGTTGAAGGTATACATAATAGGAAGCCCAAATATGGTGTTGTGGTAAGGCTCTGGTGAAGTTCAACTCCTCTCACCAATCAGAAGCACCAATCCCACAGGCATGTAAGGCTCATAAGTCGGTAGAGTTAGGCATTCATTTCAGACGGTTTTCAGGCATCTGCAAAATGACTGAAATGAAACAAGCACTTGGTAAAGCTCCCTGGCTTATGGAGGTTTACGATTCCTGGGAACGAGCATGGTGATTGGTGGAGATCATAAGAGCTTGGGTGCAATGATGGCATCTTAGTGCTAGCATGTTATCAAAACAATTGTAAAGAGCATTGCAGATTATCAACTCTGTTATCAGTACATATATACTGGTGAATGATTCTACAGATATTCCTGAGAGATCATATGATACCACTCTTTGTCAGTGTAGCTATTAAGATAAAACTCGTTGTATACCTCCAAAGAAATGTTTGGTGTGGCCTCACGGTTATGCTGATGACCATAGATTGGAATCAACTCTACAGCGTGTGTCACAGCTGTGATGGGAATCATACCTGCGGCATGACAAAGCTGACCATCATTCCCAAGACATTGCTTGCATTGTAGGTTGTACATGTTTGTAATGTCATTGGGACAGTCAAATACTCCAAAGAATTGAACATAGAGTAAAGAGCCCTTCAAGGACTCTGGAAGAGATTTTTCTTCATCTCTGAGAAAGAAAAGATGGTGTGGACCTGTGTTGCAGCAGGTACATCTGAAGAAGAACTCGTTGAGTGTGTAGACAGAAGCCATAGTGGATCTGAACCAACTGGTTTGACTCAAGTTATACAGAAGTACTGTATCGCACTTGCCAAATGGGAATTCTGGAGACGGTGCCATGGCTTGTAGCTGTTGACTGGGCATAACCTTGAAACCGCCAAATGCTGACAAGAGCTGGAGTCGAAATGCATTCCAAACGTTTAGATGCGATAGGTAAAGACCAAGTGTGGAGCTAAAGTTGGGAAGCTGATATGCTGTAGAGATTGATGCCAGTGACTGGTTCTTCTCAGTGGGCTTGATAGTGACGTGAGCTGCAACATGTGTATCTCCTGAGACAATGCCCTTGAGGAAATAATTGTGGATAGGGCGATTGTTACGTTTTCTCCTTCTCTTAGTCCTTTTACGGGAACTCCTAATTTCAGTCTACAACATTGCCCTCGGAATACTCCTTTGGGTCCTCCTTGCGCTCCTCATATTGTACCTGCTGAGTACAACCCTTTACGCTCATACCAATTTGTTCCCTAAGCACACCTCATGCTCGTCACGTGCTCACCTCAAGGCTTTCCTTTGACATCGCCTTGCTGCGGCTTCCATTCCAGCATCGCCTTGCTATGGCTTTCTCTCACAGCCTCGCACCACGTGTTCCCCTCGTGCTTACCTGAATCATCCTCATCTTCACTCTAGACCTTACCCTTGGTCCTCATGTCTGGACCACACCCATGGTCCTTCTCTGTTCCCTCGGACCTCATGATCAATCCCTAGATCCCTGTCTCCAGATCTCTGCCTTATGCGCTCCTTGCGCACTTCCTCGGCCTAACCCGAGTCCTTGTGTACTGTTCTTGCCTTCCCCAGCTCCCGTTGACTCACTCAACATGAATCATCACCCCTGTCTCTGACTCACATTGAGTCTGCCTCCTTTTCTTCCTGCTTCTTTGATATCTTCCTTCCTTTCTTAGAATACCCTCAGCCCTAGGCTCCCACATGCATAGCCTTAGCTTTTTTTCTCACACAGCCCACTTCCTGTGCTTTCCTTTTTTAGCCTCTTCCCTCCGATTCTTCCAGTATTCTTTGACCTTCCTTCACATAGCCCATGACTGGTGCTGTCCTCATTCCCACACAGCCCATGACTGATGCTGTCCTCATTCCCACACAGCCCTTGATTGGTGCTGTTCTCTTTCTCCTTTCTTGACATGGTCCGTGCCCCTTACCTTACACTATATATACCCTCGTAGCACATACCATGTTCCCTGTTCTTGATCTCCCTGGACATCCCCTGGTCCTATCCCTAGTCCCTGGATCTACCCCTAGTCCCTGTACCCTAGTCCTAGACCTACCCTTGCAATCCTAGTCCCCTTCGCTGATTCCGAGATTGACCCGGTATACGACTCCTTGGCTGGCACTCTATGTGTGCAGCCTTCGTCCTTGCGTACACTATCGACGGCATTGGCCAAGGCCTCCCTTGTCCTTGACCCCTCCAGGGCTATGCGCGAGCTTACCCAAGCCCATGCGTAACAGCGATCATTCAAGGAAAAGGTAGTATGATCAGCAGGGGAAACACATAAGATCCATGTGAGAGTTGGATCAATGTCTGTCATTTCATTGAATTTGTCATCAATAATGTTTCCGAGTGAGGTGCTGTGTTCGACAAGGAGGATAAAGAGGTGAAACTGGCACATTCTTTCTTACCAGTCTAAAAGGCAAACAATTTGCTGGGAAAACATATGTCGCTGATGATTTGTGTGCTCAAAAGGGTTCTTGCAGTGTGTGATAAGAAGCCACTCACTAACATCTGCTGTAAACTGAATGGGGGGCTCCAACATTACGAACTGCACAGCCAAAACTATGGAAGAGTTCGAGTTTGGGAATCTCAAAATGATTGATGGGACCTGATTTACTGTGGTTAAGACCAACGTTGGTGACCGCATGCTTGTACCTATGGAATTCTCCAAGCGAGTCGGTCATGGATGCGATGAATGAATCAGTAAACATCGAAGCTTGGACCTTATATATGAAATTGATTGCAGCCCGAACAGCATGAACAAAATCTGATGTGGTTGGACTGAAAATAGTTACAACAAGCATTCGTTGTAAATCTCAGTGCTCCCGACCCAACATCTGTTTGACGTGTGAGACTCCATTTGAAAAATGCTGTGTACCAACCTGCTTGTGTTGACTCTTGTAGTGGGAATCAATCTCATCTGGACCTAGGGCTTCTTTACACCACTCAAGGACATTATAAAAAAAAAACTTGTGTAGAGTATGGAGAATTTCAGGGGTGAGGAAAATGGCAGGGTCAGTGAAGTGCCAGTCCCTCCAAAAGGGGAGATGTACACCACTGAGACCAATCTTCTTTGCAGCCTCCAGGAAGCTGTGAACTTTCCATGAATTGATGTGCTGAGCGAGGGAATGGATTTGTTGAAGCATATGCAGTCCAGAGTGAGGCAGATATGGGGTAGCATTGGAAAATTGGGCTTTGGTGGCAAGTGTTACAGGGGATTCGCTCTGTGCAACACATGCAATCATGAGCTGCTCTGGAAAATCAGCTATGTACACCATGAGGGGTGTGAAGCAGTAGCATTTGAATCCACTAGGATCAGCCATGTATCTACCTTGAGCGGTGGTCGTTTTCAGAGAGCTGCATACAATATCCATGCATCAGTGCCAGAGCCTTGCTTGGAGGACTGTCACATAGCCGCTGTATGCCATGAATTGAACTTGAGGGCCATAGCTTCAAGCTGGCATTTTATATCTCATCATCTACTTGGTTAATATACATGTTCTCAGTGTAACAGTGTAATTTTTAGGTGTTGTTATCAGGGAAATCTTTTTTAACTATCATTGATCTGACCATTTTGAGATATTTCATTTAAGCTATTTTGACAAAAGCTGAGCTAAAAGTGAAGCTAGGGCAATATCTTAAAATGGCCAGATTACTATATTAAGGTGTATTAAGCAGGCATATAGAGGCCATTCAAAACTACATTTCATACACTGATGATAGTTGTCAAAAATGCAAAATGAGTGCACTAGATGGAATAAGCTGAAAAATACAAAAGCTCAGCTGAGGCAACACTATCCAGGATGCCCAGGATGGCATCAGTGGCAGTATTTGCTGAGCTCATAGTCATAAAGTGGTCAGAATGGATTGGCAATCCTAGCTACTCCAAAATATGCTGTGGCATAGTGATAACTTCAGATCCAGAATCAAGGACGCAATTGAGGATGTGGTCAATTCCAATAACCTTGTTGTCCAAGGAACACAAAGGAAGGCTGTGATGAGCGACAATGAGTCCATCATCGCTACAATGGATGCTGCCAGTAAACTCTCATCCAACTAAGCCAGGATCACAACCAGACAGCTGGTTGATATAAACAATGGAAGCAGAAGTAGCAGAGGTGGAGACAAGCTTAGTAGTAGTGAGATCACAGAACTGCTTTCAGAAATCTGGAGCTATAGCAAAGAGATCCTTCACTGGAACCAGAACAGCAGAACCAAGGACAGAGTCAAGGATGTGCTTAGGGGCTGTATCATCCTCGAGAAGGAAAGAGTAGCGATGCTGAGAGTTTTGGTTCGGAATATATGATATAGCAGGAACGTGTGCGGATAGAGAGGATCTGGATGTGGAAGCAGATGGAGGAGTATCTAGTCAATGAGGAGGTGTAGCTGAACAGGCAGGAGCCTTTTCCACAGTATGCGAACTGAGAGGCAGTGTAGGAGAATGAATGACAACAGGTGGTGATTGCGATTGCTGTGATTCTTGGACCTCTGGAGAAACAATCTCCTCAGAAACAGAGGCTGCTAAGAGATCCTTCCTGGCGGATTGCCTCGATGGAACATCTACACTGTCAAAGCAGACGTGCTTTCCACGCTGTCATTCTGCTTGGAATGTAGCCCAAGCCTGCATGACATATGGCCTAAAGTCAGGATCAGTAAAGTCAGGTGAATCCAAAACATAACTGTTGGTAGTGGTAGTAAATGCTGCTGGCTCCAAATCCAGGACAGCATTACCTTCCAGATAAGACAAGGAAAGGATTTCAGATATTATACGAGGAGGGATGTCACAAATCATAGTAGGACCAGCTGAAGCACTTGACACAGCTGTAGCTGCCTTCTCAGCAGCCACAATAGTCAACACATCCTTTCATACCATGGATACCCAGGATCCGAGGAATCAAAGATTCATTCAGAAGATACAATCGTCTATCGGAACCATGCTTAACTAATCCAGCCTGGATATACTTGCATGTGGTCTTGCAGTTGGGTATCGTATGTCCATAATCGTCACAAAAGTGACACAAGATGTCATCCTGCTGAACAGTCACCATATATTCCAGTTTCATAGCTGTTCCACCCTGTGGAGTTGCAATAGGAGGAGCATGGGAGTGAAGATGCAGTATCGGAGCCAGAGATGAAGGAGTAGGCACCCCTAGAATGGGTAATGCTGATCGAAGTGCAGATCCTGTCAACAAATACTTAGGCTTCAATAGTGTTTGCTATTGGATAAGAATTGTCCAGATGAAGATCCAGCTTGACAATGGACAATCGGTGACAAATCCAATCCTCCACATCTTTCGGAAAGCCACTGAGGAACAGGGCATCGTGCTTGACCTCGGAGAGCTTCTTCATGGCGATCAGGAGAGAAGCGATTTTGGTAAACTTTTGCCTGTACTCTCCAAGATCTTCTTGACTGTGCATGGGCTTAGCCTGATAGGCCATCACTAAATACTGAATATCAGCTCAACAATATCTGTCATCACCTTCGCAACCCGGATATAGATCCTTGACTGCTTTCTTAAAATTATCCCAATCTGGCTGTGCAGTGGATGCTTCAGGTAAGGTTTCCCAAACCTCAGCTTCCTCTAGGTCTGTGTAACAGATGGCAGCCTTAATCTTACTGCTAGCATCAAGAACAGCAGCAGTTCTGAGAAAGCCAATATCTTCCAAATAGCATGGAAGATGAGCTGGAGTTTTACCGTCAGACTTGGGGGTATTTTGGGTCCCTCTAAGGGGCATCTGTACTGGGTTAGCCATTGGTACATTCAGAACTAGTAAAGGATTTGAGGAAACAGAAGCAGAAACAGAAGCAGAAGGTGCAACAGGAATGAGCAGAGGAATAAAGCACAAGTTTTGTTGAGTCAGATGAAACAAGAAAGATAAGGAAAAAGAATTGGAATCAGATTCAGAAGATTCAAAGGACAGAGAATGTGAAGGAGACTCGATAGGAGAAGGCATTAAGGAAGAAAGAGGCGAATCAGGAAGTTGAACAGTAAGAGGGTTTGAACGAGGAGAGGAGTATGTGAAAGCTCCTGGGACAGGTGGTGAACTAAAGCTTGAATAATCTGGAATCTGGTCATATGGATCCGGAACAGCATTGACAGATGGTGGATTGAGTTGTGACTCAGCAGGGGAGTTGTCAGGAGAATCTGACAGATTGGTTGCGATGGTAGGAGAAATTGGCTGATCAGTCCAGAGGTTGTCAGAGGTTGTCAGATCCAAAACAGACGTGGTGGTGACATTGGTGATGACAGGTGTCAGAAAAGCAGAATCTTCAAAGATATTTAGGTTCCGAAAATGCAAGAGTAAATTTTCAAGCTCAACGCGCTGAGGATTGGGCCATAGAGTTCTTCTGGACAACTCTCTTGATTCCCTTGCAGTGGGCTCCAGTTGAAGGGAAGTAGCTGAAGACCTTCCTGAAACAAGTCCAATCCAGTCACCAGCAACAGAAAGGAAAAGAAGGGGCAATTTGTTCGTCCCTAAGGGGAATCATAAATAGAGAGATGAGAAGAATGAGTGAGGACTTCAGATATCAACAGCGGGCTGGAAAGTACATGTTCTAGATGCTTCCAGAATGGACGGATAGAAAGCAGAAGAGCGGATGCAGGCAGACATTGGTAGATCATTGAATGAAAAGGGTTGAGTAAGCCAGGTAGCTTTGTTGGATGCGTTCATGGTACATGGGAGATCAGAAGATAAACAGGAGCCCCATTCCAAGTGTCAAGGTACACCTTTTATAGTCTGGGCATACCCAAGACTCAAGAAAGGTCTATCCAGAATAATCTGGATATAAGTGAAATGAAAAGGTAAAAGGTAGTGACAACAGGAAGGTACAAGTAGGATATATATAGTGTGTAGAACATGTGATTGAGTAGTAAAAAAGTCTAGACTCACCAGCAAACAATTCCAGACATGGAAGACTGGATGGATACACAGACATGGACAGACACGAGCAGAAGGTCTTGGAATAAAGATAGACAAGGATAGGATGAAGTTGATGGAAGATATGGAATGATACTTGATTGCATAGAGGCTCTATAACAACAGTTACACTTGTAGAGAACTCACATTCTCTACATCACATTTCTCATCTCAGACTTCCTCGTTATACTCCACTCTGCATTTCTCATCTCAGACTCCCTCATCATATCCCACTCTGCATCTCTCATCTCAGACATCATTATACTCTGAACTATCTTTATATCACCAGCCTGACTCCAGACATCCCCTCCATACACAGATCCCCAATCCTCATCCCATACTGATTTTCATGTGCTGCCATTGTGCTCTGATGAGTCATCATTCACTATCCAGCCAACATCATCATCATATGTTCATTCATGTGCATCATCTTCATCCCCACCCTCTTCCTACCCACCACCTTCCTACTCTAATCCACAACCATCACTACATACCCAATCTACATCCGAGTCATCAGCATATACCCAATTCCATGCATCATGCCCACCAATAGCACAATTCGAGCAACCCCACCAATATAGTACAAATGCTAGGCACTAACTCAGTGGACCAGCACCATCAACAGTATATAATAGTGGACATGCCCGGACTGCACCCTACATACTTCCAGGAATACGGTTTGTGCCTGCCTATGCACCCTTACGACAAAATAAGCAAGTTTGTGGTGAAGTTGTAAATACAGGTGTGTTCCAGGTACATGATCATTCTTTTGCACTGGCAGGAGTTTTAGCCTAAGTAAGTTCCTTAGGTTGGCATGGAAACATTGGTCATAAATCGCCCTCCTCCAATGCATTGTCTGCTGCCTTTAGCTATGTAAGCCTTCTACCCCAGCTAGCTCAAGCATTACCAAACCTGTATCGAATACAGTATCATCGGAAACCTCACAGAAGATACTCACTCAGGCAAGGGATGAAATGCATCGCAAGGTACTATGTACTGATGGAATGCCATCCAAGGAAACATGTTGGGCAGTACTCAAGGCAGCAGCAGCAGAATTTCTAGGTAAGTGTGTTCATACGATCTTAAACATGGATAATTCATTCTTTTAGGACCCTCCTTGAGGTACAATGGATTGGAGGATGAGAAGGCAATAGGAAGTATTCAGTCTGTGGCAACCACAACACGGAAACTGTTCAAAGAGTCTGTGTGAGGACTTGTCCATGAGGCGTATGGCCTTCGTCCTGATGTCCAAGACAAACAGCTCAATATCAAAGTCAATATCAAGCAAACAACAATCCCATGGCTCCTTGAAAATGACAGATGGCTTCATAAGCTTGATGAGGTATGTATCCTGATGTTGTGCTGTCTAATCAAGTTTCTACTCACACATCTTACATAGACGTGCAGAGTCATTGGATTTTTTGAACATTCTGCACTTATTTTGGTCCTTCTGAACACGATCTGGCTTGGTGGACTTCGTGAATACATCAACGATACCAATGAGGCTTTTGCCCATGTTCTTGCTCTTGCTGCCACCACAGTTTACACATCACTCCTGGAACATACAAATGGGGTATATGAGTAAGTAGATTTCTCACCAGCAAGAAACAGAGGATGTATATTGATGAGTACTGACTTCTTTGTCAGTGACCTATTTATCCAACAGTCAGCTCACGACACTGAAGGAGATAGTTACACTGCATGGTTCTTCACTGCTAGATACAAAGTAATGTGACGGTGGGACATGTTGGAACTGTGCATTCTGTGCATTTACCATAAGACCTAATATAGGCAGGCACTTCATGTAAGATGCTAGATTAACCCTCCATGCATCGACACTAGTACCCAGACTTGATAGCTCAGTGGGTTAGAGCATCTGGTATACATCCAGAAGGTCGCTGGTTGAAAGAGGTTAAACATCTTATCCTTATCTTAGCTGGTCAGAGATAATCAGCAACATTCAAAAAAATTCAAAGGCTTGAAATTACCTGATAATAAATCCATATAAGGCAGCTTCGTAATCCCTCCCTGAACTAACCCAAAAAATCCGTTGAATGAGCGCTTAGCATTGCAGATGCAGATCAGTGGGTGGCGCAAGTGGCGGTGGATGACTGTAGCTAATATTGAGTCCGACTTACCACTGACGCCTAGTTCTTCGCACTCGATATTACACACCAT
>JBBPJJ010000333.1:0-22831 GCA_038088635.1 Veloboletus limbatus
AAGAAGGTTAACTAAGTAAAGGAACATGTACACAGTAGATGTTCCACAAGAGAACAGTTAGAAAGGAAACGTATACAAAGTAGATGTTCAAAGGATAAAGGTCATCACAGTAGAACCAGGGGTGTGGAAGGTGAAGGTGAACGAAAGGAGGGCCTAAGGTGGACCATAAGGGAAAACTGTAACAACTCGGACCCCCTCGCTGCATATGAGCATCATCTAGCAATTAATTCCCCACCTAGCCTTGGTCCCCTATTCGCTTACCGAGACAGCAAGGCACACAAGCCCCTGACCAAGGCCAAGTTCCTCGCCACTTTGGCAGCAACCTTAGCAGCCTCGGGTTCCCTTCCGCTGCCGGGACATGGAATATGGATCGGCTCCACCCTTGAATACCTCCTCCAGAATGTCCCCTTCGAGGTCGTCAAAGTGAAGGGTAGATGGGCTAGCGATGCCTTTCTGACCTACCTTCGTCAACATGCCCAAATTCTGGCGCTGTACATGCAGGCTCAACCATCTTTGCATGAATCATTCCTGAGATTCACTCTTCCCCCTGTCAGGTGACATGGTAGACTCTCCTCGTCATGTGTTTCCTAGTTGTGGGGTATGTGGCCTTTGCTACCTGCGTCATCGTATGACTAGTCCATGGGTCAGCAGCTCACCACAACCCCTAGGTTGGTCTGTGACCGGACAGTGCTCTGTGCTGCCACCCATACTCCTCCGGCTAGCATAAATCTGTTACGTGTGTACTTGGGTAAGCACGCACGTAGCCCTGGTGAGGTCGAGGGACGAGGGAGTCCTTGGCCGATGCCGTCGATGGTGTACGCGAAGACGTATGCCGCGCACGTATAGTGCCAGCAAAGGGAATCGTATACCAGGTCGAGCGCGGAATCAGCAAAGGGGACTAGAATTGCAGGGAGTACAAGGACTAGATCTAGGAACTAGGGGTAGGTCCAGGGAGATCAAGAATAGAGAACATGGTACGTGCTACTAGGGTTTATATAGTCTAAGGTAAGGGGCACGGACCATGTCAAGAAAGGAAGAAGGAGAACAGCACCAGTCAAGGGCTGTGTGGAATGAGGACAGCACCGGTCATGGGCTGTGCGAAGGGAGGTCATAGAATATGAAGGAAACGGAGAGAAGGAACTAAGAAAGGAAAGCACAGGCAGTAGGCTGTGCGAGAAGGGAAGTCGAGGCTATGCGTGAGAGCATAGGGCGAAGGGTATTCTATGAAAGGGAAAGGAAGATCAAAGAAGCGGGAAGAAAGGAGATGGACTCAATAGTGAGTCAGAGGCAAGGGCGATGACTCATGTTGGATAAGTCAATGGGAGCCGGAAAGGCGAGGGCGGTATAGGAGAGCTCGGGTTAGGCCGAGGGAATGCACGAGGAGGGGACGAGGCGTGCATGAGGCGGGGATCTAGAGACGGGGATCTGGGAGTGACCATGAGGTCCGAGGGAACGGGGAAGGACCACGGATATGGTCCGGACACGAGGACAAAGGAAGGACCACGGGTATGGTCCGGACATGAGGACAAGGGAAGGACCGAGGATAAGGTCCGGAGCGGGAATAAGGAAGACTCGAGTAAGCACGAGGGGAACTCGGCGATGCTGGAATGGAAGCCGCAGCAAGGCGATGCTAAAGGGAAGCCTCGAGGTGAGCACGTGATGATCACGAGGCGTGCTTAAGGGACGAGTCGGAAGGAACGGAGGAGGGCTGTACTCAGCGGGTACAGCACGAGGAGCGCGAGGAGGATCCAGAGGAGTATGCCGAGGGCGACGTTGTAGACCGAAGTTAGGGGTTCCCGTAAAAGGAGTGAGAATAGGGGAAAATGTAACAAAATCTTTCTTTTTCCTCAGGCTCTTGCTACCTCATTGTATTGTACATACTACATACCGTCATCCTATATAACCTCTCTCTCTTTCCCCTTCAGCCACTCATCCCAAAGTGAATGCCAAAGATTTGGAACTGTTCAACCCACTTATATAGGTTCTAAGATGGATACCATAACTATGGTAACAATCTGTCAACAGTTGGTTGCTATAGAAACAGTAGAGCATCAGATTTTAATATATCTAAATGACATTCACATATTTGTCCCAATGAGTATCAGTTTTGAATTGCATGTATCTCCATGGTTACTGATCCAAATTACATAATCTATTTATCATTGCCTAGCCAAGGGTACTAGCCTCCTTTAATACACCAACACTTTGTTTATATCTGTTTATGTGCAAATGATATTCAATGAACAATTAAAAAGTGTCAAACATTGGGACAATTTTGTGAGTCACTGTACGTTAGATAATCTACACTATGAATGAATAAAGAAATAGGAGCGAAGGCAGCTAAGAGATAGCGCATTCAACACTCCCCCTTGCTCGAAGCATGGTGTGCTGATGAGCGGAAATGGCAACTATGGAGGGGTCAAAACGATCCCAAGAGACGTGCAGAATTCCTCGAATTTGATACACCCCAGGTTTTTGGTGAACATGTCAGCAGGATTGCTGACGCCATCTATGAAGAATAGCTCAATGTGGCCATCCTGAATCCAATGACAAATTGCATGCCAATGAATATTGATGGGCTTACTGCGTGGTTCAGTGATCGGGTTGGATGCCATAAAGATGGATCCTTGGTTGTCACCGCAAATTGGTATTGCGTTCATTTTGTACATGAGTTCTTGTAGAACCTGTCGGACCCAGAACACTTGTCTACCATAGTCCGAGAGGGACATGTACTCAGCTTCAGTAGAGGAGTGCGCCACAGTAGGCTGCAGGCGAGATTGCCAGCTGAAAGTACAACTGGCAAGGTTGAAGAACCAGCCAGTTTGGGACTTGCGTGTGTTAGGGTTGGATGCCCAATCAACATCGGTATACACGATGATGCCTTCATCTTTGTTGCCATTAAAGCACAAGGCTGCTTTAGCTGTTTCTAGGAGGTAGCGGCAAATATATAGCACTTTTGATAAATATTCCTCCGTTGGATTCGCCAAATGACGCACCATGGTTGTGACGGCATAGGCAATATCAGGTCTGGTTCTGATCATGATATAGATCATGGAACCGATGACGGTTTGGAACTTCTGACGAAGTCCGGGGTTAACAGGCGCATCGTTTTTGATGGAATAATACCCGAGGTAAGGGAGTCTGTGTGGCTTTGGAGTTTTGCAAATCAACACGCATGATGATCTTTTGAAGGTATTCCTTCTGGTCAATGTAGAGTTTTCGACCGGAGCATTTGATGTTCATGTGCAAGAACTCTTTGGCTTCACCAAGATCGCAACATTCACATTTGTGCATGAAATGTGCTTTGACCTCATCAACGATCGCCTTCAAGGGACTGCAGAAAATGGCATCATCTACGTAAATAATGGCTACAACCATAAGGGAGCCTTTTGTTTTGTAGAGAAAGATGCCAGGATCTGATTTAATCCGCTCAAAGCCGAGTTCTTTCATGGACTCATTGAGGGCTTTCCACCAGGCGAGACCAGCCTGCTTTAATCCGTAAAGGGCCTTTTTGAGGTGCAGTACTTTAGTCTCAGCACTGGGGATCTCAAATCCCTCTGGTTGTTCCATGTAGATCTCTTCATTGAGTGCGCCATATAAATAGGCGGTGTGAACATGGACGGCTTCCATGTGCCAGTTTTCGAGCACTGCGAGTGCAAGCATTAAGTGCACTGTCTCATATTGCACGATGGGTGAAAATATTTGGTCAAAGTCTAAGCCTTCAACTTGTGAGAAGCCTTTTACGACTAGGCATGCACATTTTCTACCATCGGGTTTGACATCAAAGACCCAACAATTTTTGATGACTTTATGATCTTTAGGATGATCAACCAGTTCGAAAACGTCTCGTTTCTTAAGAACTTTGAGTTGCTCATGACAAGCATCTTTCCATTCCTTTTGTTGCATGGACAGTAGGGTGTGAATGTCCTTAAATGTCCATTCGCGGATCGGCTTAGAATGATCTGCAGTATCTAGCTGGATCACCTTCCCCAAGAGAAAAGAAGTGAGTGCAGCTCCTACTTCCCTGGTGATGTGCTCAATCTCCTCTTCAGAGAGATTGCAATGTTCCGGGTCAGGAATGTCATGGGAGGGCTCAATAGGGAAATCCCCAGGAACTTCTTGTCTAGGAGGCGCACCACTGCGGCCAATATCGCGCCATGTACAATCTGCATCACGTTCCTGATCAACAAGATAGTGGTCATCTCCATATATGTTCCCTGGTCATTTGGGAATGCACTTCTCGTGCTCGAAGCAGTGAGGAGCAGAGGGAATAGCAGGAGGAGCAGCTTGCAGGCAGTGTTCAGGGGCCTTGCCTTTGTGGGGATGCTGAGGCAGTGGCGGTGGTGCAACAGGCAATGGAGTGTGAGGTGGAGGCACATGGAATGGTTCTGGAGGTTCTGGAGTATGTTCCGGTTTCAGGTTCCAAAGTTCCGGATGAGAGAGGAAGTCATCAAAGTCAGTCGGCAAATCAGGGAGCGGAATCTTGACCTGCTGCTCAGGATCAGCTTGTGTCCATGGACATGTAGGCTTTATCTTACATAAGGGGAACAGCTGCTTGTTAATGAGCGCTTGTGCCGAAGTGAAAAGGGAGTTTTGGGGATGACACATCAGAAGATAATTTCGATTGTTTCCAGGTGCAATGCCTAGATACACCATTGGTTCTGATTTAGGGGCCAACTTATTGGTGCGAATGTCCGAAGGGACATGGGCGTATGCTTCACAACCAAAGACGTGGAGATGGCCAATATCAGGAGCCTCCCTGTTGAGAATCTCAAATAGAGTGCGCCAGTTATGTCTGCACAATGGTGTCCTATTGTATATGTGGACAGTGTGACTCCAACTGAATTCTGTTACGTGTGGGCTTGGGTAAGCTCGCACATTGCCCTGGTGGGGTGAGGACAAGGGGGGGGGCCTTGGCCGATGCCATCGATGGTGTACGCGATGACGAAGGCTGCACACGTAGAGTGTCAGCCAAGGGGGTCGTATACCGGGTCGATCTTGGAATCAGTGAAGGAGGCTAGGATTGCAAAGGGTACAAAGACTAGGGGTAGATCTCGGGTCTAGGGTCTAGAATTCAGGGGAAGTTCAGGGAGATCAAGAATAGGGAACATGGTACATGCTACGAGGGTTTATATAGCGTAAGGTAAGGGGCATGGACCATGTCAAGAAAGGAGAAAGAGAACAGCACCAGTCAAGGGCTGTGTGGAATAAGGACAGCACCGGTCATGGGCTATGTGAAGGAAGGTCAAAGAATACAAAGGAATTGGAGAGAAGAGACTAAAGAAGGCAAGCACAGGAAGTGGGCTGTGTGAGAAGAGAAGTCAAGGCTATGCGTATGGGAGCCTAGGGCTGAGGGTATTCTAAGAAAGGGAGGAAAAGATCAAAGAAGCAGGAGAAAAGGAGGCGGGCTCAATGTGAGTCAGAGACAGGGGCAATGACTCATGTTGAGTGAGTCAATAGGAGCTGGGGAAGGCAAGGACGGTATATGAGGACTCGGGTTAGGCCAAGGAAGTGCACAAGGAGGGAACGAGGCATGCATGAGGCAGAGATCTGGAGATGGGGGTCTAGGGATTGACCATGAGGTCCGAGGGAATAGGGAAGAACCATGGGTATGGTCCGGACACGAGGATGAAGGGAGCAGGGAAGCACCATGGTTGAGGGCCAGAGTGGAGATGAGGACGACTTGGGTAAACACAAGGGGAATACGTGGTGTGAAGTTGTGAAAGGAAGCCTTAGCAAGGTGATGTTGGAATGGAAGCCGCAGCAAGGCAATGTCAAAGGGAAGCCTCGAGGTAGGCACATGATGAGTGTGGGATGTGCTTATGGGACGAGTCAGTATGAGCATAGAAAGGTTGTACTTAGCGGGTACAACACGAGGAGCATGAGCAGGATCCAAAGGAGTATGCCAAGGGCGATGTTGTAGACCGAAGTTAGGGGTTCCCATAAAAGGACTAAGAGAAGGGGAAAATGTAACAAATTCCCACCAAGAATCCAGTGTGCAACAATCAAGGCGCATAGACTCGGATTTGTCCATAATGGTGCACATAAAGCGCACAGCACGACCATTTTGTTGGGGAATGTGAGGGGCACTCTGGAATATGCGTATCCCCTGAGAGGCAAGCAGCTCGTCAAAAGCTTTGGACTTGTACTCTCCCCCTGCATCGGACATCCATCCTTGGACTTTGGCATTGAATTGGGTGGATACCATTGCTAAGAAGAGCTTGGTTGCCTGAAGGGCATTGTCCTTGGTGTGCAATAGTGCGCTCCATCCATATGACGTGTAGTCATTGAAGAACGTGATAATGTACTGATATTTGTGGTACAATGCAATGGGGAAGGACTTAACATCTGAATGGATCAGCTCAAATGGCGCTTTTGCTCTCCTAAGATCCAGGTGGAAGGTGCGAGCAGGGGTTTTACCCTCCGCATAACCTTTGCAGGTTTTGTCTTCCTTCAGTATCTCGACAGAAGGAAAATTGTTACAATTCATACTTTTGCATTTGTACTTTCACTATATTTTTCATTTCGTTCTTTATCTTGATGACTCCTCCATGGTAACCCACAGGTTCACCTTTCTTTTGTCATCAAGATTATGATTACATTCCTTCATTCCGATTCCTCGGACTTCTGTAGCTGACTCACTAACTGAGTCATACATAACCTCGTCAATCTTCGCTCTTCAACAGAGTTCCTTCCGTTTCCATTATATTCTATGATGTTCTTCTATCTACCCTCTTTATCCTTTTTCCTTTAAGGGTCCTGGTTCATGCTAGCCTCTCCTGAGTATATAAACCATACTAGCACGACTTGTATTCCTGTTACGGTCGACCCGGGTAGGGGCGAATGTAGCCTTGCAAAGATAAGGTCGTGAACAAGAGACGAGAACTTGCCTAAGTGCCGTGCACGAGGGTCAACGATGTACTGCCTTGAAAGATCAGCAGGAGCCTAGCGAGGAGTGTCCACACGGATGGTAGGAGCACGACGAGAAAAGCAAGCTTCTGCGATGAGGCAGATGTATTGCACAGGAGTTACAAGGTATATCACAAGGAGGTCTAAGCTAAAGAGTATGGATGGGAGATGAGGGTTTATATACCCGAGTCTTAGAATATGATGGAACTCCTTGGAATGTCTATGAGTAAGCGAAGAAAGTCATAGAACGTGAAAGAAGAAAGTAACAGCCAATGGCGAAAAAAGAGCAGAAAGTAAGAGCCAATGGCAAGAGAGGAGCGCTTGGTAAGCGCAATAGAAACTGATGGAATCTCATGGAATAATTGGTAATACAACTGTGTCATGTGACACAAAATAAAGGTGCAAGAAAGGTGAGAGAAAGGACAAAAGGAAGAGGAAAAGGGGAAACGTAACATTACCCCCGCACTAGCCAATCAGTCACCAGACGAAGATCAAGCTGGGGAATTATAACCGGAACCGTCCATGTTATAGTATCCCTCGTCAGGGATAACATCGTCGCCATGATCGGGAGAAGGGGAGTAGCGAGGGAGAGTGGGGTGACGGGGTCGATAAGGAGGAGGGTGAGAACGTCGTAAGCCGTGACCACGATAAGGAGGAGGAGGGGATCGTATCGCGGGTGAGGAGTGATATGAGTGATGAGAGGAGGACCCTGAGGACGAAGACGAGGGAACGGCAGGAGGGGGGGAACGACGACGAGTCATGTGGTCTGGGCAGCGCATCTGAGGGTGACCAGACTCCAACGCAAACAAATGGAACATTGATAATAGGGGCATTCAGGATGGGTATTGCCGAGTCGACGACAGGAATAGCATGCCTCGTTGTAGCGAGGGTGGTCGGATGTGAGGGGTAGCTCACCATTGTTTCCGCTAAGCCAAAGATCAACTTGGTCCAGCAGCTCAAGTTCAGCGAGAGTAAGAGGGGAGGCTGGCGAGGAGGACGACGTTGATTGTGGCGGAGGGTTACGAGGGGGAATGGGCAAGTACGGGATGTCATCGAGGCAGGATTGATAGTAGGCGATATCGTCCATGAAATTGGGGAAGTCCATTTGATGCATCAGCTGAAGGAGATCTTCCTCCAGGGAAGTGTGGAGGAAAATGATGCGGCGCAGGAAGGCAGACACTTCTTGGTGGGAGGAGAGCATGACGTTCGTCGTAGTCAGGAGGAGACGTGAAAGTGTAAGGAAGAGACGGTAAAGGTATAAAAAGGGTGCTTGATTGTCGAGGTGGGCGTTGAGAGTGCGGCTGAGGGTAATGTCCCGTAATTGTGAAATGAGGTGTATAGTAGCGGAGGAAGAAAGGAAAGAATCGCGTTGTCTGTGAGTGAAGGCAGGGAGTACTATGGAGGGAATAGAAGATGGTACGTTTAAAGGAAACATTGGGAGAGAAGACGGCGGAGATAACAGTCGTTCGGCGAGAGAGCGGAGTGGGGAGGGGGCGTCGTTATTGGTGGCAACCTCCCAACCGGCGTCAGCAGCAGTGGAGCGCTGGTCAGTATTGAGAGAGGGGGAAGAGCTGTTCGAGGTGGAGATGGTGGGGCCGATTGACATGTTTGCATTATGAGGGGTTGGAGGAAGAAGGGAATGTGGAAGGGTGTCGTCTTTTATATTCCAGAAGTGCAGTCTTTGAATGTTTTAAATCCCGTTCAGGGATCCAGGAGTCATCTTCCGGCAGGTACCCTTTCCATCGGATCAGGAATGATCGGGAAGAAGAAGAGCCGCGATGTTTTAATATCCGCTCGATTTCAAATTCTTCTTCTCTGCCGATGAGGTCAGGTGGAGGTTTTGGGAAATTCGGCCCATGTACGCTGTTTTCGCGATAGGGCGATAAGAGGGAAGCATGGAAGGTTGGGTGAATTTTCCATGTTTTGGGGAGACGGAGGTGGTAGGTGATCGGAGATAGGACGTCGGTGATAGTAAACGGTCCTTCACGTTTTGGAGAGAATTTGGGATCAGTGATACGTCGTTTGAGGTTCTTTGCTTCTAACCAGACCTTATCTCCTTTGGCAAAGGGTGTGAACGTTCGTCGAGTTCGTGAGGCCATGACTTGTCGGGCAAGTTCATGTGCTGCGAGGGCTTCCTTTCGTGCGGCAATAAGGGTCTTGAAACGGGTCTCGACGGCGGGGATAGAAGAGTTGGCAATTACCGAGGGGAGGGCACGGGGTTCATATCCCATCATGAGATAGAATGGGGATTGATTGGTGACAGAGTGAGGTCGGTGATTGTGGGCAAACTCCGCATGTGGGATTAGAGAGGGCCATGAGGTGGGGTTATTTCCACAGAAGATGCGGAGATAGGTTTCAACTTCTTGGTTGACACGTTCAGTTTCTCCATCAGTCTGCAGGTGATAGGCGGTGGATAGGGCGAGGGAATAGTTGAGAAGGCGGCCTAGTTCCTTTGCGAAGGCAGAGGCGAATTGGGGGCCGCAATCAGAGATGATTTTATCATAGAGACCGAAGCGGATGTAGACGTGGAGGAAAAAGAAGTGTGCGACTCCTTCAGCAGTGACCGTTTTGACCGTAGGACAGAGAATCACCCCCTTAGTAAGTCCATGGTCGACCACGACCAAGAGAGAGTCAAAGCCGGAGGAGGGAGGAAGGTCCGTGATGAGGTCACAAGAGATCTGTTGGAAGGGGCGCGAGCAAGAAGATCGGATGGGCGTGAGAGGGGGAATGGTGGGATGGGTGTTGGACTTGGCCTGCTGACAAACAGCACAGCCATCGACATAGTGGCACACAAAGTGTGTGAGACCGGGCCACCAAAAGTCAGCCGAGACGAGCTGCCAGGTTTTCAGGTACCCAGGGTGACCAGCCGATTCGTGGTCGTGGCAGCGACGGAGGATCGAGTGACAGAGATCCCCGTCTGGCAGAATGTAGACGCGGCCTTGGTAAGTGAGTACTCCGTCGGTGTAGCGCCAATCGGAGAGTCGGGAACGGAAGGCTGGAGGAATGGTAACGTCCAAGGCCTGCAGGGCTTGGAGGACGAAAGGATCGGTGGAGGAGTGGGAGGTAATATGATGATGGAGGGTAGTGTATGAGGTTGACGAAAAGCGAAGGAGGGAGGAGGACAACACCCGCATTGTCCGAGGATGAGGGGAAATGGTCGGGGCGACGGGAAAGAGCGTTGGGAGCAGCGAGACGTGTCCCGGGGATGTGGATGATAGGGAGATCGAAGTCGGCAAGGTCAAGGAGCCAGCGGGCTTGACGACGGTTTAAGTTTTGGGCTTGTTGGAAGTAGGTGAGGTTTTTATGGTCAGTGAAGACCTGGACAGGATGAGGGGAACCGTGGAGGTAGTGTTGCCATTCCTTGAGGGCGTGGATGACGGCGAGGAGTTCCCTGTCATGGATATCGTAGTTACGCTCCGCGGGTGCAAAGGATTGAGATAAGTAGGAACAGGGGTGCCAGTTGCCATTGACATCGGTTTGGAGGAGAACTGCACTGGACGCATATTGAGAGGCATCGGTTGCGATGGCGAAAGGGGAGGTGAAATCAGGGAGGTGAAGGACTGCCTTGGCAAGAAACAGGGATTTGAGGTGCTCGAAAGTTTGCTGGCAAGCGGGCGTCCAGCTCCAGGGGGTAGTCTTTTTTGTAAGATCGATGAGGGGACGGGCGATGGTGGAATAGTCAGGAATGAATTTGCGATAGAAATTCGCGAAGCTGAGGAAGGAGCAGACATCACGAAGGGAGGAGGGAATAGGCCAGGAGGCAATGCCTTCTAGCTTGACAGGGTCCATGGCAAGTTGTCCGGGTTTGACAATCATGCCAAGGTATTCTACCTCGGGGGTGGCGAAGGTACATTTTTCTAATTTGAGATGGAGGTCCAACTCCATCATACGTTGAAGAACTCGGCGGGTGCGGTGTTCATCTGTCTTCTCATCTGGGGAATAGATGAGGAGATCGTCCATGTATATGACTAACCATCCTTCGGCTATCATGTCGCGGAAAGAGTCAGTCATGAATCGCTGGAAAGTGGCGGGAGAGTTTGTCATGCCGAAGAACATCACCGTTGGCTCGAAAAGTCCCTTGTGGGTGATGAAGGCGGCCTTCCATTGGTGGCCATCCTTGATTCGTACGTTGTTGTATCCCCAACGGATGTCGAACTTGGTGAAGACCTTGGCGCCTTTAAGTTTATCGATCAAGTCTGAAACAAGGGGGAGAGGATAAGCATCTCGAATGGTATGCTCATTAAGATACCGATAGTCCTGGCAAGGGCGTAGTCCACCATCCTTCTTTTTAACAAAGAAGAAGGGAGATGCTTGAGGGGAGTTTGATGGTCGGATCTTCCCAGCTTTGAGGTTTTCATCGAGGAAGGACTCTGTCGCCTTCTGTTCATCAGGGGTGAGGGGATAGATTTTGCCAATTTTTGGCACGAAGGAGTCGGTGAGGTTAATCTCATGATCGTATGGTCGGGACGGGGGAAGGTGGTTGGTGGCTTCTTTTGAGAAGACCAAAGCAAAGTTGTGGTAAGCTGCAGGTAGTTGTATTTTGGGTTTCTCTGCTGCCATAGCTAATTCGGTAGCGGTGGTGAGCTTGGCGATACAGGGGTCTCCCTTGGGAATGAGTTTACTTCCTACGCGAAGAATTCGGTGAATGATCTGGTTGTCATTGGCCCGAACAAGGTATTGCTGTTCGGACTCATGGTCTAGGTAATCGTATAACCGAGCTTCATGTACCGAATAAACGTGGATATGATTGGGAGGGGGGTTTTCGCGTGGTTGGTATCGTTGATATTTCGCAGATTCTAGGTGAATGTCGTCGTTATGAAGAGCAACGAGCTCCCTCGACTGGTCAGTGCTCTCGTTGATGGAGAGGGTTTGTTTGGCCCAGTCGATTTGGGGGTTGACGGCCTTAAGCCAGGGAAGACCAAGGATTACGTTTTGATGTCTGCAGTTCATGACGTAAAAGAGAACTTTATGTGAGATCCCGTTGATGTGGGAGAACAGGGTGGTGGTGAATTGTATGCCTCCTTTGAAGGTTGGTTCCTGGTTGAGGTTGGTGACATGGATGGGGGAAGAGAGGCGAGTGGTGGGGAGACGATGTTTCTTGATAAAGTCCCAATCGATGCAGCAGACATCTGCTCCACTATCAATGAGGGCCTTCGTTTCGACAGTTTGCAATGTGTGAGAAGGGACGATGAGTTCAAGGGGAACAATCATAGATTCCTTCGTAGTGGTAGATACTAATACAGGGGCACATTATAGGGGGGAGGGAGTTGATTGCGTCGGTCGAGACTCCCTAGTTAAAAATCCTTCTTCGGCACGGGAAACCCGACCTTCTTTACAGTCGGCGTTGTTTCATCGTCATTTAATTCTATGAGACTTGCCGTGGTCTCCTGGGTACGTTGAATGCGAGGTCGGGGAATGGTCTGGGGAACTTTGGGAAAGGTCCGGCATGTATCTGCACTATGACCAGTCTTTCGGCAACAAAAACATCGTTTCTCCTGGATGCAACGTTTTCGTTCCTCAGGGGTAAGTTTTGGTGGGAATTGGATGGCGTCAACGTCCGTGGCGTTAGGATCTCTAGCCAGGGTGGTGTGTTGTGGGGCGGAAAAGGGACGGAATGGGAGTGAATCTTAGCGAGATCCTGCGCTCGTTCCCACTGAGTTTGGAAGTGGACAGCTTTCTCATACCATTGGTCAATTTTGGTTGGTACGGTGTCCATAGACATGATGCGTCGCATGAGAGAGGGGGGAAGACCTGCAGCGAAGTAACTGATGAGGACTCTTTCGTCCTTGATCCCGGAGAGAACCACGTCGTTGCGGAATTCTGTGACAAAGAGGTTGAGCTTCCCTCCCCAGGTTTCTCCTTTTCCTTTTGGGGAGGAAACTCGCCGAGTAGAGAGGCGGTTGATAGCGTTGTTCTGGGTGTCGACATGTTCAAATGCGACCTTGAATTCCTTGATAAAATCAGGAAAAGTGCCGAATGAGGCGGCGGCTAAGGCTTTTTGTCGGAAAGTAGTGGCCCAAGTGGCTGCAGTTCCTTCCTTCATGTGGGAAAGGGCAAAGGCGACCTTTTTGCTGTTGGTGTCGTAGACATCCTCATTAACCATGAGGTAGGTGCAAATAGAATCAAGCCAAGGGATGGCTTTCTCATAAGAACCATCAAAAGACTCCAGGGTGCCGAGACGAAGTTCAACTGGTTTTGAGGAAGTCATGGCGGTTGCTTGAATGGGTGGTAGTGTGAAGGTCGATTGCCGTGTAACGGGGGTTGGGAATGGAGGAGTTTGGGTACGAGGGATAAGAAGAGCACCAGAGAGGTGGTGTGATAACTCAGTAGCGTCCTGCGTGGATTCTGCAGACGGGATGGGAAGGTCTTCTTCGTCTTCAAAGAGGGCTAGCTGTTGTTGGCTAGGTGATTGTGAGGATTCTGTGTCCAAGGGTTCGGGTTGTTCCCGATAAGCAAGGGTTGGGCTAAAGAGCCTTACAGGGATTCTGGGACGGGGAGCAATGGTGGCAATCTACCCGATGGTAGTTATTGAGTAGAGCTTAGACCTTTTGTTACGGTCGACCCAGATAGGGGCGAATGTAGCCTTGCAAAGATAAGGTCGTGAACAAGAGACGAGAACTCGCCTAAGTGCCGTGCATGAGGGTCAACGATGTACTGCCTTGAAAGATCAGCAGGAGCCTAGCGAGGAGTGTCCACACGGATGGTAGGAGCACGACGAGAAAAGCAAGCTTCTGCGATGAGGCAGATGTATTGCACAGGAGTTACAAGGTATATCACAAGGAGGTCTAAGCTAAAGAGTATGGATGGGAGACGAGGGTTTATATACCCGAGTCTTAGAATATAATGGAACTCCTTGGAATGTCTATGAGTAAGCGAAGAAAGTCATAGAACGTGAAAGAAGAAAGTAAGAGCCAATGGCGAAAAAAGAGCAGAAAGTAAGAGCCAATGGCAAGAGAGGAGCGCTTGGTAAGTGCAATAGAAACTGATGGAATCTCATGGAATAATTGGTAATACAACTGTGTCATGTGACACGAAATAAAGGTGCAAGAAGGGTGAGAGAAAGGACAAAAGGAAGAGGAAAAGGGGAAACGTAACAATTCCCTAATTTTGAGCTCCGCAATACTACTCTTAGTCTTGCCTCTCAGTCCACTCGTCGACTTCGGTCCCCAGTCCCTCAGTCCTAGCAAAGGCCTCTCTAACAAAGCCTTCTTCAAGTCCTAGTCCTAGTCCTAGCCCAAGTCCTAGTCACCTTGCTGATACGTGCGAGTCCACCCGGCCCACACGTAACAAAAGCTCAAAGTTTCTTTCTGCACGGCCACTACCATCGTGAGCTGTATCTTTCTTCACCCTGTCTTCTAGTACCCCCAGAACGTCGAGAACAACTCCTCGGCATCCACCCCCAGTTATCCCAGAGTCATCTGATGACGACGAAGAACTCTCAGAAACCTCTGACCTAGACGAAGACAATGAAGAAACTTCGCCAGTAACACCAATCCAACCTTCACCTCGATCCCCTGTACCCGCTCAACCTTCGCCTCGATCCCTTGTTGCTACACTACCAATGACTAACCGACCCACTGAACTACGACTCAACGCTCCCCAGGAGTTCGACAGAACTTATTCCGAATACCCAGGATGGTACAACAATGTCGTGTTCTATCTCAGTACCAATTCAGAGATCTACAACAATGATGCTAAACAGATTGCCTTCGCCCTCTCATACATGAACAAAGGATCAGCCAAAAGCTGGGTGGCCACTTTCTGTGTTAGTTGCGTACAAAACGATGGCACTCTCAACATGGGTACCTGGGCTTCTTTCACAGCTAAGCTCAACAAGGGATTTAAACATCATGATGTCATCAATCAAGCTATCAGGTGGCTTTCCACGAAGAGGATGGTCTTGAGTAAAAGCGTGTTCACCCCTTCTCTCAGTCTCTACACTACCGAATTCCAGACCAATGCCATACACGCCAGCATTACCGACCACAACATTTTGATCGGCTACTATTCCGCTGGAATCCCTTCAAACCTGATGATGCATATCATGAACATGGACCCAGTACCAGACTCGATCGATAAATGGTATGAAAAAGCCGCATCTTTCAACACAGCCTGGGACAGAGTCAGGGAAATCAAAGCGCATACCTCCCATACGTCCACTCCAATCTCACATCCTTTCTCCTTTTCCCGAAAGGACCCAAATGCCATGGAAGTCGATGCAGCTACAGTCACCAGACCACCCAAGCTCATACCGGAATCCCACAAAGAATGTCAAGAACGAGGACTCTGTTTCAAGTGTTGTCTTCCCGGTCACTCGGCCAATAAATGCAAGACCCACTTCGTCAATACCAAAGCTACTTGGAGAGAAAAGGAGCAAGAAGATGTTGATGTAGTTGTGAAAAGAACTGACGAAGAAGAGACGGGAGAAATCCTGGACTTGATGGAATGTGACGATGAAGATGACGAAATCCTCGTCAACAAGGTCCAATCTTTTTAAATAGAGAGCCTGTAACGACATCAGTCTCTCCTTCTCACAATAGGTACTCGCTTGTACAATCTTAATCCAAGAAATCATTATTCATAACTGTCACGTTATCAATCCCTGCGAGTACCAAGAAAACCGTCGCCACTACTGCCCTCATAGATGTTACGTTTCATCTTTGTCTTTGTCTATGTAATCTATTTCTCCTTATCTTTTCTATCTTGATGACCTTTCTACGGTAACTCACAGGTTCACCTTTCTCTCGTCATCATGATTATGATTACTTTTCTTCTTTCCGATTCTTCGGACTTCTATAGCTGACTCACTAACTGAGTCATATACAACCTCCTCAGTCCTTGCCCTTCAACAGGGTTCTTTCCATTTCTTTCCATTTCTTTCACGTTCCATGTCGTTCTTTTCATTTACCTTTCTTTATCCTTCCTCCTTTCATAGTCATGGTCCATGCTCGCTTCTCATACATATATAAGCCACACTAGCATGACCTGTATTCCCTAACTTTGAGCTCCGCAATTCTACGCTAGACTTGCCTCTCAGTTCGTCAACTTCGGTCCCCCGGTCCCTCAGTCCTAGTAAAAGGCCTCTCTATAACGAAGCCTTCCTCAAGCCCTAGTCCTCGCCCCTAGTCCTCGTCCTAGTCATCTTGCGGCTACGTGCGAGCTTACCCGGCCCACACGTAACAAAAGCTCAAAGTTTACTTCTGCATGGCCACTACCATCGTGAGCCGTATCACCCTTCACCCTGTCTTCCAGAACTCCCAGAGCATCGAGAACAACACCTCGACACCCTCCTCCAGTAATCCCAGAATCGTCTGACGACGAAGACCTCTCGGAACACTCAGACAAAGATGAAGACAACGAAGAAACTTCGCCAGTAACCCCAGTACAACCGCCACTTCAAACACTCGCACCTGCTCAACCCTCACCTCAATCCCCTATCGCTGTGTTACCAATGACCAATCGACCCACTGAGTTACGACTTAACGCTCCTCAGGAGTTCGATGGAGCTTATGCCGAATACCCAGGATGGTATAACAACGTGGTGTTCTATCTCAGCACCAACTCCGAGATTTACAACAACGATGCTAAGCAAATCGCTTTCGCTCTTTCCTACATGAATAAGGGATCAGCCAAGAGTTGGGCAGCCACGTTCCGTGTCAGCTGCGTACAGAACGACGGCACTCTTAACATGGGTACATGGGCTTCTTTCACTGCTAAGCTCAACAGAGCGTTCAAACATCATGATGTCATCAACCAAGCAATCGGCTGGCTTTCTGCCAAAAAGATGATCTTAAATAAAGGCGTGTTCACTCCCTCTCTCAGCCTCTATACTACCGAGTTCCAGACCAACGCTGCACGCGCCAGCATCACCGACCACAACGTCCTAATCGGATACTACTCTGCTGGAATCCCTTCCAATCTTATGATGCGCATTATGACCATGGACCCAGTACCGGACTCGATCGACAAATGGTACGAGAAAGCCGCATCCTTTAATGCAGCCTGGGACAGAGTTAGAGAAATCAAAGCGCGTACCTCCCATACTTCCGCTCCAGTCTCACACCCGTTTTCTTTCCCCCACAAAGATCCGAATGCCATGGAAGTCGATGCAACTACCGTCTCTAGACCACCCAGGCTCACGCCAGAATCTCGTAAAGAATGTCAAGAATGAGGGCTATGTTTCAAATGTCGTCTTCCCGGCCACTCGGCCAATAAGTGCAAAACCCGTTTCGTCAATACCAAAGCAACTTGGAGAGAAAAGACGCAAGAAGATGTTGATGTAGTTGTGAAAAGAACTGACGAAGAAGAGACGGGAGAAATCCCGGACTTGATGGAATGTGACGACGAAGATGATGAAATCCTTGTCAACAAAGTCCAGTCTTTTTAAAAGGAGAGTCTGTGACGACGTCAGCCTCTCCTTCTCCTTCCCATGATAAATACTCGCCTGTACGTTCCACATCCAAGAAATCATTATTCGTAACCACCACATTATCAATTCCCGCGAGTACCACGAAAACCGTCGTCACCACCGCCCTCATAGATTCCGGGGCACATATCAATTGTCTTGATTGGGGTTTCGCCAGAAAAAACCGAATTCCCTGCACCCGATTACCACATCCAATTCCTGTCAAAAATGTCGATGGATCCTTGAACATTAAAGGAACAATTCATTTCACCGCCGACCTTTACGTTACAATCGGGCATACCACAACCAAAGTTCTCTTTCATGTCATGGGCTGTGATAACGATCGCATTATCCTAGGATTCCCATGGCTTCAACAAGAAAACCCCGTTATCGACTGGAAACGGAACAATTTACAATTTAACCCAGAAACCAATCAATCCAATGACCTCATCACCGAAAACCGAGAACATATCCAACGAACCCAGCAACACCCAGGGTATTACAAAACTGAACCTCACCCAGTACGCCACGCCGCGATTACCCACACATTCGACAAAAGATTATACGACTACTTGGAAACAAACAACGAAGATTTTCTTTGACCTGAAGATTTTACCAAGAAAGCGATCACCTCCTACTGCATTAATCGCGTTGTCAAAGGAGATACACGCTATTTAACCCCACGATGCGTATCTCCCGCGATGGTAAAAGCTTACACAACATCCACAGACTTGGCAATACAAAACCTCGCCCTCAAACCAAAGATCACTCTCCCCGTTGAGTACAGCGACTATCGAACAGTATTCTCAGAAGTTGCTGCAGGAACCCTACCACCAATTCGACCTTACGACCACGCAATCAACCTGAAGGATTCCTTTGCTCCCAAGATAGGCAAACTATATCCCTTGTCCACCGACGAAACTAAGGCAGCTGATGACTTTATCGAAGAACATCTCAAATCCGGCAAAATCCATCCCTCAAACTCCCCACAGGCCTCGCCATTCTTCTTCGTCAAAAAGAAAGATGGAAAACTTTGCCCTTGTCAGGATTATCGATATCTAAATGAACACACCGTTCGCGATGCCTATCCCCTACCGCTTATTACTGACTTGATCGACAAACTGAAAGACGCCAAACATTTTACCAAGTTCGACGTCCGATGGGGCTATAATAACGTTCGGATCAAAGACGGAGACCAATGGAAAGCGGCATTCATCATGCATCGAGGATTATTCGAACCCACGGTTATGTTCTTTGGCATGACCAATTCCCCAGCTACCTTTCAGAGATTTATGAATGACTCCTTCCGTGACATGATCGCGGAAGGATGGTTGGTTATCTATATGGATGACTTATTAATCTATTCCCCTGATCCAGACACCCACGAACGCAACACGAAATGTGTCCTTCAGCGCATGGCAGACCTCGATTTACACCTCAAGTTGGAAAAATGTGTCTTCGATACTTCCGAAGTCGAATACCTCAGTATGATCGTCAAACCTGGACAGTTAGCCATGGATCCTGTAAAACTTGATGGTATACGCGCATGGCAAAAACCAAATACTCTCAAAGACGTTCGCTCCTTCCTTGGTTTTGCTAACTTTTATCGCCGTTTTATTCGTGATTATTCCACTATAGCTCGTCCGCTCATTGACCTTACCAAGAAAACAACTCCTTGGGATTGGACCCCTGCCTGTCAAGCCGCCTTCGACTCACTCAAAATGGCCTTTCTGACTAAGCCAGTCCTTCAACTCCCCGATACCACAAAACCGTTCGCCATTGCCACCGATGCCTCAAAATGGGTGACCGGAGGCATTCTTTTACAATCAGATGTGAATGGGGATTGGCATCCCTGTTCTTACCTTTCACAGTCTTTTCTACCAGCCGAACGCAACTACGACATTCATGATCGAGAACTCCTGGCCATCCTCCGCACGCTATGCACCTGGCGACATTACCTCATTGGTTCCCCTACTCCTGTCCAAGTTTTTACTGATCACAAAAACCTTACGTATTTTCATCAGGCCCAATTGTTAAACCGTCGCCAGGCTCGCTGGTTGTTGGACTTGCAGGACTTCGATCTCCATATTACTCACATTCCTGGGAAATTGCTGACCGGTCCGGATGCTCTCTCTCGCCGGCCCGATCATATTCCCACGGACGCCCCCTCGGATAACGCCAACGTTGTCCTCCTTCCTGATTCCCTCTTCGTGAACCTCATCGATACCGCCCTGGATCGCCGGATCCGGGATGCTTCCGCTTCAGATCCCTTGGTCCTTGATTGGTTGAACCCTCGCCCTCTGCCCAGCACCTCCGCCCATCTTCCCTCCAACTGGTCTTTTGCCGATGGCAAACTGTCCTACCGCGGTCGTTTGTATGTTCCTTGTAACGACCTGCTTCGGCGTGCCATTGTGTCCGGGTGCCACGATCATGAAACGGCAGGACACCTGGGTTACCTTAAGACCCGCCAGCTCGTCGCTGAGCACTACTGGTGGCCTGGTTTGGCACAGTTTGTTCGCCGTTACGTCGCCGGCTGCGCCACCTGTCAGCGCAACAAGGTTAACACTCACCCCTCTACGCCCCCTCTCATGCCCATTCGCTCCACTTGTACTCGCCCCTTTCAGCAGGTGTCTTGTGACCTGATCACTGGTCTTCCCCCTTCCTCTGGCTTCGATGCTCTCCTGGTCGTGGTCGACCATGGCCTTACGAAGGGGGTAATTATCTGTCCGACCACTACCACCGTCACTGCTGAAGGCATTGCCTCACTATTTTTCACCCACGTCTTCACCCGGTTTGGACTTTACGACAAAATTATCTCTGATCGCGGCCCCCAGTTCGCTTCTTCCTTCGCTAAGGAACTAGGGAAACTCCTTGGCTAGGAACTCGCCATATCCACCGCCTATCACCCCCAAACCGACGGTGAAACAGAACGTGTGAACCAGGAGGTAGAAACATATTTACGGATTTTCTGTGGAAATGAACCCACGACTTGGGCCAATCACATTGCAATGGCGGAATTTGCGCACAACCATTGGCCACATTCGGTTACTGGGAAATCACCCTTCTTTCTCATGATGGGCTTCGAACCCCAAGCCTTACCCACAGTTATTCCGTCATCAAACCTTCCAGCCGTGAACCAACGCATATCCCTTCTCACCGCAGCACGAAATGAAGCCCTTGCCGCTCACGAGCTTGCTAGACAAACAATGGCAGCCAGATCCAAACAGCGGTTCACCCCGTTCAAAGAAGGAGAAAAGGTATGGTTAGAAGCAAGGAATTTAAAGCGCCTTGTAGTCAACCCCAAATTTGCCGCGAAACGAGAAGGACCATTCGTCATTACCAAGGTTCTCTCACCAATTACATACCAATTACGCCTCCCAAAGACCTGGAAGATCCATCCGGTATTCCACGCCTCCCTTCTTTCCCCCTATCATGAGAACGATACTTACGGAACGAATTTCGCACGACCACCGCCGGACCTAGTAGATGGTGAAGAAGAATACGAAATTGAAGAGATCCGACACCATCGTAGTTCCACAGCACACCGCTCATTCCTAATCCGATGGAAAGGGTACACAGCCAAAGAGGACTCGTGGGTTCCCGAGCGGAACTTGAAACATTCCGCAGCACTGCTAAACGACTATAAAAAATGTCACAAACTTTGAAACTCCCCATTCCTCCTCCCTTTCCGATTTTTATGTTCGACTTCGTCCCCAAAGAAAAATTATCACATTTCACATTTCGCTTTTGCTACAAGGTCCCTAGTTCTCATTCTCTTCAACATGCTTATTTTTGCCGATACGATTACTGCCCCTTTCATCATACCTTCTAATTTCTCCACGCCCTCTCCTCTTATTCACCATGGGCATGACCTATGTTGTTTGATCCGTTTCTCCCGTTCCTGAACTTCTCGACGAAACTTCTTCATTGTCGTCTTCCTTCCATACCGCTCCTGAACAGATCCGTCTTCAATTATACGACAACTCAGAAGAACAAGATGACTCCGACTCGACAACCACGGAAGCAGGGTGGGGAGAGAATCCCGATGGAGCCTGGCAGGTGGCGAGTCCTGCACTAGATATGCCAGACCCTTTTGCTACTAGACCGATTAGTTCTCACCCACCAATTTTATCGGTTCTTCTCCCCCCAGCATCTCATCGTCTCTGCTCAGATACACCAGATGATATATACACGCAGGTCCTCCTGCATCGCATTACAGACTCCAGATTGGCCATTCCAGCCACGAGCCACCTTGATTATGGCTCCCCTCTCCTAGCCCTCTACAAAGCACTGATTGAGACCGAACGCATCGATCTTATTGTGTGCAACAATTCGACCAATCCCGACGCCCATGTCACCCTCATCGTGGGTATCCTTCGGCACATTAGGGATCACCTACGAGGCGCCCTTGTCACAATGGGCTACCAACTACATTTCGGAGAGTTCTTGGCGGACATCGAACGCTACACTCGAGAGCTTGCGCTCGCCCAAGGAGTTCAACCACCTCCCTACTCCTCCGTGGCGACAACCCCAAGCGCCTCCTCCTCCCCTCTCGACCCAGCCGCTGAAGCATCCTTGGCTCACACGGATGCGTGGTTAAACGGACTAGGTGGTCGGCTCGTCCTTCCTCCCAATCATCGCAGATACGCCAAAGCTTGCTTCGAATGTCATCGCCTAGGGCATCGTCGTGCTCACTGCCCACAATACCAATGCTTATTATGCCTTGTATGGGCTCCTGGGCACGCTCAGGTCTGCTGCCCAAGCAGACCCCGTCCTTGTCTGCTGCGATGCCCAACATCGTCATCCTCGTCGAACTCCTCCGCCACCCAACACACTCTGCCACACTCATCCGCCCGCCGACCAGTTCGTTTCGCGATCCCTCGTCGTCGACAAACCGTCTCACCTATCTCTCCTCTCCCGGACATTGATGACCATATCGACAACGTATGGGATGATGCTGCTTACGCAAACGTCACCGGATCTCCCGGTACTTATGCCCTGGACCTCTAATCTGCCCGTTGCGTATGTATCCCTCAAGACGTCTGGTTCTCATCAGTGACTCGAGATGTACTGGGGGGGTAATGTTACGTTTCATCTTTGTCTTTGTCTATGTAATCTATTTCTCCTTATCTTTTCTATCTTGATGACCTTTCTACGGTAACCCACGGGTTCACCTTTCTCTCGTCATCATGATTATGATTACTTTTCTTCTTTCTGTTAAAGTCGGGATAAATCTACTCCGGCTACTCCGGTGACAACTCCGGGGTAGCGCGATTTGTCAGGACTTCGGCTTCAGCGACTTGAACGGAGCGCTGCGCCCTTGTCAGACTCTCGTCCCGGTATTTGCGGAATTGGAGCGGAAAGACTTAACACTGAATGACAGCGAAGTCGAGTGGAGGTCGGATGCGAGCGAAGTAGCTCAGACAGAGATCAGAGAAGGGAGAGGAGTTGAACTTAAGTCGATATTCGAACTAAGGTATTCTAGCAACTATCGACAGGTTTATATACCTAATTGCG
>JBBPJJ010000334.1:0-14911 GCA_038088635.1 Veloboletus limbatus
CCGATGCGCTACAATATCTCGAACGCCATCTCTCAAAAACGCGTCGTCTGCACAGCTCGGGCCATCGAACACCTTAATGCCAATGTCAATGCGCTTGCTCACATTTCCAAAACACCTCATTCTCCTCGACACGGCGGACAACTCAACGGAATGACCATAGCGATAAAAGATAATATCTGTACTACCTCATTTCCAACGAGCTGTTCCTCTACAATGCTGGCTGGTGCGTCATGTTCGGCTCGTTTGTGAAGCTGACCAGAATTATGGACATGTAGAATATACGTCACCATTCGACGCGACTGCTGTTGAGCTCCTGCGTGATGCGGGGGCTCAGATCGTTGGGAAAGCCAACTGTGACGAGTTCGGCATGGGGTATATCCCGTCTCGTGACTACGAACCCGAGGAATGGAGGACTAAACAGACGTATATATAGGTCTCTCAATATCAACTCTATTTACGGGCCTGTCGTGAACCCGCACCAACCTCCCAACACGCACGATGTCCCGTGGACAGACCGCGAGCGTAGATCCGCGGGTGGTAGCTCGGGTGGGAGCGCAGCAAGTATTGCAGCTGGAATGTGTTCCGCGTTCGTGGTTTCGTTGCATTTCGAGACCGTTGCGGTGTTGATATGCGACTATAGCGCTTTGGGAACTGACACAGGTGGATCCGTGAGGCTGCCTGCCTCGTATTGTGGTGTCGTGGGGCTCAAGCCTTCTTACGGTCTCATTAGCAGGTATCTATTTGCACACGGCCTCCTTGTGATAGGCACTCAAGGAACGCAGGTGGGGTGTAGTTTCGTTCGCGGATAGCCTCGACTGTGTAGGCGTGCTCGCCAAGTCTGTCGATACTGTTAAGGATGTTTTCGGTACGTATTGGCCTCTGTCGAGCTCTCTGACACTCATAAATGATATCTAGACGTTGTATCAGCATATGATTCACGTGACCCAACTACTGCACCACCGGAACTCAGGAAGAGGGCGAGCTCAAGCATACAATCGTGTCTCGCAAAAATGTCTTCCGGCATTCGAGTCAACGGACTTGATGGCCTGAGGATTGGAATACCTCAGGTAGTCATACTTCACTTTCCTCCCAGTCCGCTAATTCCGTCACACTGCAATTTATAGGAGTATTTCCCTCTCGAACTAGAACCGAGCATTACCAGTTCCTTGCGCACAATCATCAAAAGTCTCAAAGATGCTGGGGCGGTCATACGACCTGTCTCTCTGCCGGCAACCCAGTATGCTCTAAGCGCATACTACGTTATCGCGAGTGCCGAAGCATCCAGTAACCTTGCCCGGTTTGATGGAATCCAGTATGGTCTGTTCTGCTTTCAATGATGGCACGTCTGGATAGGTGATGACACTCACCATCACTGTCGTTGTAGGTCTCCGCGTTCCACCGCCCTCCGGAGCATCCCGCTCGAAACCAAGCAGCGTGTATGCTCACTCGCGGTCTGCAGGGTTCGGTCGGGAGGTACAAAAACGGATACTGCTGGGAACGTATGCCCTGACCGCTGAGTGAGTGTCGTCATCCTTGCACGCCGATCGTGATGAGCAAATGAAATTGACCAACCATGGCGCAGCGCGTTTGATAATTACTTTTTACAAGCACAGCGTGTGCGTGCGTACATTAAGGCCGATTTTAACAGGGTCTTTCGTCACCCATGCATTCACCTTGCGCACCCGGAGTCTTCTCTATCCGCAGATGGGGTTGACGTCGTATTCCATCCTTCTGCTATCCGCACTGCGCCGCGTCTTCCAAGGGAACAGGACGACGGTAGGGTGGAGTGTGATACGTCGAGCATGGACGAGTACTTGCAAGATGTGATGACTGTCCCTGCGTCACTCGCTGGGTTGCCTGCACTGAGTGTTCCCGCAGGGCTGGGGGAGGATGGATGGCCCGTAGGGATGAGCGTGGTGGGGCAGTGGGGAACGGACGAGTTGGTATTGCGAGTGGGGCGTGTGATTGAGAGTATGCAATGACAGAGACTGCTGACGGCACTCAGATGGCGGAGTGGTGCAGTAATGGATATTGCGGGTAACCGGCGAGTGTGGGCTACATTACAGGTGCATGAAATGACAATGATGACAGCAGAAAAAGCAAACAATATATGTGGAGTGGGGTACTGGATGTCAGGTAGTGTGTGGTGCAGATCGTATTAACGGCTATTGTAAAGATAGATCTAGATGTGTCGCGACGGGTAAGTTTCATGGTGATTGAACGCAACAGATAGATGGAATGTGGACAAGGACCAGATGAACCGGAGACGGAATTCTCAGCTCCAGCGGAGCACGCCCTCGTATATCGAGTACATGACGGCCGCATTCGGTACGACACGCATGAGGTGAGCGCTAAGTCCGCCATACAATGATCTCGTACCCTCTTCTGCGATGACAGTCCGCAACGTCTGCCAGAGACCTGTATATTTGAGAACCCCATTGACGCGTGGTTGTCTAAGCCGAGTGCGTAGTACCTTGGTGCCATCAGGAACATCATAAGAACAGAAACAGCGGTACCGTGGAGCCTGAGACGCACCTCGTGAGGATATGTGATCAGACTAGCAACACACTTGGCCGTCCCTGCGCTACCGAGCATACCGAACCATTCCGCAACACCACCTCGGCCCTGCGTGTCCGCAGAGAGCCGCTTTAGGCGCTCGTAGAGGACCCACTGGATGGTACCTTCGGTGACACCGAGGTAGCTTGCGCTGAGACCCTTGTAAAACCCACGCATGCCCTCTTCCTTGAATATTTGCTTGATCATGGCATAACTCCCGCCTACAATTCTTGACGCTGGTTGTCTTGGCGCGTTTGAAGCTACGCTCGATAATGTTCCCGGCGTGGATCCAGAAGCGACGTGCCGCCGTTCTTCGGTTAGTTGCAACCGCGTTTTGACAACCCAGATAGGATTTGTCGCAGTGCCTGTGGTAATGCCTGCAATAGCTGCTGCAGAGAGATGGACGTAGGAGTTTTCTTGTCCATGGTTGAAATTATTGGCAATGATTTGCTTGCCGTTGCCGTAGGTGAAAAAGTTGATCGAACGCGCGGGAATAACGCCGACAAGTGTTGGACCAAGACCCTTGAACAGCGCACGAGGAGACTCATTACGGTATATATCGCTGTTGAAGTAAATAGAAGTGGTAAAGGGTACAAATTACGGACATGGGTGAGTCTTGACGAGCTGCAAGGCTGGAAGAAGCATGCGCACCGAAGGATGTGGCCAGTCTCAACGAAATTCCACAGCAAGCCCCCAGAGCGATGCGGGAGGGTAGCCACTCCACCGCCAATTATGCCGACCGAAGCGTGTTTCTCTCTGAACAGACTCGACTGGAGACGCGTCTTGACGACATCAAATGGACTAGTGACAATAGCGCCGCACATGCCTCCAAAACTGATTCAAATGTGTGAGTCGAGATTCTTCAGGGTGTAGCATGGATGAACTGACCCGCCAGCGACAAAATGTTGCCATGACTTTGCGGGAAGGAGACTTGAAGAGTTGCGCGTCGGGGCTGGCAATGAGCTCGTCATGGTGTCTATGAAAAGTAGAAAAGACGTCGTCGTCGAAGTCCTCAATCCTCACCGGTTTAGCTTCGGTCAGGACTCAGGAGGACATACGAATTTTTCCGGGTCACGTGATGACCCTCATCGATAGTATCCAATTCGCCCTGGGCATAGCTGTCACATCATGTTTATACTTTCCATCATAAAGGTATCTCTCTCTCTTCTCCTTAACTCAATTCCGACCGATGACTCCAGGACACGATCCCCGTCTTACCAGCCAACTTCGGTACACCTCCGCATCAAGCAATCACAGACGAAATCAACAAGAAGTATGCAAACAGGGTCCTGCATGACGTCGGTCTATGTATCTGCGTGTTTGACCTCGTTGAAGTTGGGGAGGGCAAGGTTCGATTTGGAGATGGATGCCTCTGGTATAAAAGTCCTCGCCACTGTCTCTCGGTCATTCCTTTCGTCCTCTGACCCGTGTTGTGAAGCAAAATTTCGCATGGTCGTCTTCAGACCCTTTGCGTCCGAGGTGATACTCGCCAAGGTTAAATCCTCTGATGAAGAAGGGATGCGACGTGCGTCTTTTCATACCCTCCTTGAAGGCCCAGGCTCATAATACCAGTCAGCGTCGGCTTCTTTGATGATATGTATATTCCTCTTGCATACCTCCCTCAGCCCTCTGCTTTGTATGCGATCCGTTTCTTCTCCTTTGCTGCTGTTCCTGGCCTCACTGCCCCTTTATTCGTAGCGATCCAAACGAACGTGCCCATTTCTGGCTACCAGAGTCCGAGGCAACGACGTCGCACGAGCTCCTCGAGTCCGCCACAGCTGACCGCATGTACATCGATCAAGGCGAGATCGTCCGTGTTCGTGTCGAGATGGACGAATTTTACGATGACGAGCCCGGACCACCCAAGGCCGCAGAAGGCGTTGTGATCAAGCGCGAGGCTCGAAGGCCACCCTATACCGTTATCGTGAGTTTCGAGACGATAAGCGCGCAAGAGGTGTTGACGGCGTGGCACAGTGCTCGATAGCTGAACAGGGACTTGGACCTGTGCCCTGGTGGAAGAGTGCACAGATGGATGGTGCCGAAATGCACGACGGGTGATACATATGTCCAATTTAGATGGGTTTGTCATTTTTATTGTTTCTGCTTATTTCACCACTGCAATTTGCAAGTTCAAGGAACGGAGCAGTGAGTGCACATTACCTTCGTTGAAATATTTACAACAGGCTGTGAAAGTTGCGGTTCTCATTTAATCCTTTAAGATGTTACTTCTTCGCAACGGTTTTTCTTCTCTACCCAAGGTATTGGCGAACTCCAAGATGGAGGAACGTTCATTTGCCTTGTTGTGGCGCGAGATTCATTGCGGTCTCAGCTCTACCATCGTATAGGTGATTATCAACACAATGCGGCTCGCGAAGAGCCAGTGAGTCACCCATTCGTCACGCTTTTTCAGGCAGTGACATAAAGTTGTTGTCCAGTGACACACCTAGCTCTGACTTCACCACGAATGAACATCCAGGTACGTTGGATTTGTTCCGCAACTGGCCCGATATCAGCTTATGCTTGCTAAGTGCGTTGGAGTAAGGTGTTTGAAATTGCCATCCGCCTATGATTCACGCAAATACTGATAGGGTCACAAAACGAAGATCTGTGGGGAATTTTACCATATGTACATGTACTTGCAAATCTTGAGTACTTCGGTGTTTGTACCACGTTGTCGTGCTTATGTAGGCTACATAGGGCGATCAGCTAGGCAAAGCATCTTTCAGGTGAATTTATGGCAATTCAGTTCGAACGTGCGGAAGGTATCAGACTCTCATGCAACACATCATGCGTGGCGGCCTCAGAGTGGGGAAATTCCCACTGAAGGTTCTCGCAAACGTTTTTCCCTCTAACCGGATTCCACGATCATGCACGATCTTTCATATTAACTGCTGAGACCAGTAAGCTTTGATCACAGCGCATCCGCTATTCTCAGGCGGCGCGCCGCTCAGACACTGAGCCTGGATTATTTTTGTTCGTTCCTCCTAGATGATGTGGCACATGGAACACTCAAGCTCAGAACTATTTACAGCAATCACCATTCACACTAACTGATGTGCCTTAAATCAAACAGAGATCAAATCAAGTCATGATGCAGTTACCTGATGCGGGGAAGATGATTTTTCGAAGTAGAGATCAGGTAATCTTTTGATCCCCGCTTGGCATAACATTGATCGAACAGACATCTTGGCTACAGCCAATTTAGCGGCCAGACCGTCTTCTATCTGCGGCTGGCCTCGTATGACTATCCGTAAGCAAATTTGCAGAGTCAGCCTTTGCAGACGAGCAACCTGGCCGGCCACAAACTCCGGATTTTATAAATGGAGATTCAGCTTGGTAACCAATTTTTAGAGGCAATATTTCCCAGCCGCCGCTTCTGCATATGTACTTATATGCAGGACATCATTACATGTTCAAACGTTCATCTTCCAACGTTGTTGAACGTCGAACGTTGAACAACTGGTTATCCGTTCTTCGGTTATCCACAGAAGACCACAACCCAACTACACACAGGCTAATGTGCGGCTAGTCAAGTTCGTGTTGACTGAAACGCGTACCACGCAGTAAAGAGATCCCTATCAAGCTCTTCGTATTTACTGTGCACTGCGACTCGAGTGGCACGCTCCGCGTATACCTGGCGGTCCATTGAACGTGAGCCATCACCACAGTGAGTATCATCCGATGACGGGAAGATCATCATCAACTCTCTGCGAAAATGCTATGCACGTGCAAACCGGTGGGGTATCTAGGAACAAGAGAACGGATGCAGCCAGAGTACGGAGCTGATCAGGAAAAGTGTGCATTGCTAGATAGACAAGCGGTTCGTTATGGAAACTGATGTTACGCGTCGAAGGGTATCTGCTGGAGTTTGAGACGGGTACATCCAGAGGAGATGAACGAAAAAAACAAAAGCAGAATTGTGGAGGATGGAAGAATATATAGTCCCCGAGAGGTCGACTGCCTGACGTCATTTATCCCCCTGGTATCTCCCATATTTGGAGTGCGCAAGTTGCTCATTCAAATCTTTTATATAATAGGCCCAGGACGAAAGAAAACATGCTACAAAACTAATACACTCGCAGAATCGAAGTTTCCGGGGAGTTGAATAAACACATCAACCTAATTTCGCCATAACAAATCTCACTCAGCAACCCATCTCAATTCCGTTGTATGGACCATCGTGATCGTTGAGGTTGCCATCCCAGATCTCAGGTACGTCGCCGACTATGCATTCTGTGCTTGGGTTGTCCTGGCCTGTTTGATGCGTGTCTGTTGTAAGAAAACCCCGCAAAGAGAAGTAAGATAAACTTACCGGGGCAGGCTGCCCACTCTCCGCTATCCCGGATGTGTACCTCTCCAGCGGGGTGGACAAAGCCCATGAACATCCCAGGACAGATTGGGATAGGGTCCTCTTCGTTGTTTATGTGAGTCAAGTGTAAATTGGCATCCACGTAGTTGGCGAATGCTTGGTTGCCGACACGAGGGAGGCCGTAGCAAAAGGTCCGGAAAGTCGTTCCTGCGGGTAGCCAAAGAGGGAGATACACTGAGTCGAGAAGCGTGATAGCTGCACCTACAAGACAACGATGACATAGATGCGTAAGTTGCCTTTGATCGTTATGTCTAGAGATACTCACCTAGAGAGTGGCCGACCATGGTTACATACGTCGTGCCGTACTCTGACATGGTCTGCTCCACAGCGGCGAGTACATCCGTGGCAGTGCTGTTGTGATGATGCAGGTTAGGCAAACAGGAATGAATGCAAGTCATACATTGCCTGCTCATCCGCGAAGCCACTGTGGACTTCGATGTCGGAGCTGATTCCTGGGAAGAGCGTGGAGCTCAATTTCTCCAGGAAGAAGTCGGCGTCCGTAACGAGGGATTCCCTGAAAGGCAGCAGTGTGAGAGAGAAGTATATACGGCAGTTAAGAATCAATCTTACATTTCCGAAGGGTTCGTTCCTTGGTGGGCAACGATTACAGTCTCGAGGTTGGGGTCATATCCAACGTACCCTGTAAGAAATCCAAGGGTAAGTTAAGCTCCCCACCTACAAGTGAGCGTCGTACAGTACTGGACGGAGTCACCGTTACCACCAGAGGCGACAGGGTGGAAATCAGGGTTGGCAGCACAGTTGGCTGGGTTGAGTCAGTGCACAGAAAATTCCTCATAGTGCTTGGAATGCACGCACTTCCACAGTCCCATGCAAGAGTCTGGGCGGGGGTACAATACCCGGCACTCGCATAATACGTGTATGAAGTGAAGACGTCGATCTGTGTCGTCGTCAGCGCAGTTATCGCTTGTCTTGCAGAGAGGGTAGGCGAGGCCTGTGCGGCCGTGACACCAAGAAGGACAGCAGCAAGAACCGAGAGCATCAGGATCGCACTTCTCGAGAAATCCGCATCCTGTGATGGTCTGTTTTATATGAGCCGATCATTATAGTCTCGCGGAAGCGTTGTATAATTAGTATTGATCGTGGCAGAGTGCCATATGTCAGTAGATATTTAGGCGAGTGGTGAGATGTATACATGGCACGCATGTAAATCGGGAGTGTGCCGCATGGCTCGCGTCTGTACTAAAAGGACTGATTCACAAGAACAGTGCCAGACCATAATTAAGCTATCATCCCGCGGTACCACGTGCATGGCTCACACTGTTATTATAGCATTGTCCCAGGTTCTGAAAACAATGCCATACTTGACGCTTGAAAGTCCGAGAAGTAGGAAAGGAATAGCAAGCCTACACCCCAACGAACGTGCCAATTCCAGGGATCTATCGTGGAACCGTGGGATTTGCCCATCTTTACCAATTGAATGGCGAAAATATGGTGAATGACATACTGGGTGTAGTTCTAATTCTCGCCTCGGCAGTCATTCATCATGAGTGGATGACAATTGGGCGTCGATCAGTACTTGTTTCACTAGGAGCGGAGAAAATCGGTTATCCGAGACATCGCTCAACTGCCAGTGCAGGCGAGATCCTGCGGAGCTTGATCTGGGTACAAGTCAATGTCTGGATTTGTCAAATATGGGTCACTTGACATCACAAACAAAGACACTCATCATTCCTTGACCCATGTTGTGACCAATCGTCTGGAAGAGGGGAGCGCGCAAGGTCAAGGCGTTGATAGACCGGGGTGGGGTGAGCGACAACATGTCCAATAATATAGTCCATATTTTTTCATGGAAAATAATAGTGAAATGAAATTTGATTGGCTTTGAAATTAGTTGAACAATATTTGATGGGAGCGTGTCAAGCTGGCTGGACCGCGAGTGTCATCGCGACGATTATCAGGGCGGCTCGACGCGTTTCATCCGATCCCCTCCTGGCGACTCTGAACTGAGAAAATAAACTCGACGCACTCCGGGCATGTGAGTCACACAACTGCACTGACCAATCAAGGGGAGTCCGAATAGGATTACTTTGGCAACCGAACATGCGCGTCCAGAATATCGAACTCAGGCCCCCCCTCCACAGAATGGTAAAGGATAGGTCCTTCCACTGCACTGGCCAGTCAAAGTGTACGATCGAGAAAAGGAGGAAGGTATGTGTGCTGCCTATTCCGTGCACTAAATAAGCTACCACCTCACGCAACCATGGTCGATATAGCCCATAGAAACACGGTACGTGTGGAGAGTAGCACTATTAGAGCTACAAATCAGGTCAGAGTGCGATCGTAACAGATTGGATAACGAGGATATAGACGGAGAACTGCAGAACAGAAAGAACTTAGTCTATAACACCAAGATGATCTTCTTTGATAGTCCCGATAGCAAACTTCAGGGAGTGAATCAGAGTAGTTGGACACAGGAAGAGGACGCACAATTTCTGTCGCATCGACACGAGTGCCTACGATTTTAAGTCGGACGCGAGTATTTTTTTCGATGATCTGGTAAGCATGATGGGTATCCCTGGTGAATGATAGAATTAAAAGTCAAAGTTGAATGGTCTCTTACCTGGTCTTCTGATGCAAACGAAGGCGGATTTGAGTTGGGGTCGAATTTCATGTCTGGATGTATAAGCTAATAACGCAGTAAGTGAGGGGTAGCACAGATGGCCGAGATCCTCACTTGATGCGAAACGAAAACCTGCAATGGTCCTACATCTGCGAAAAACCCCATCTATGAAAATGTCTCAGGACAGCGGTACGCACGAAACTACGACTGATCCACACCTTGTTAACATTGTTAACCACGCCATCCACTACTTCACCCTTGAATGGCTTGAACACAATGGCGCGGTATCGCGTGATGAACTCGGCTTGGCCGCTGCCACTGATAACCATCCCTTTTCCGATATCGAGGATAGAGACGACAGCTATAATGTATCCGAACGCTCCTGAACATGTGCCTTCAACATCTGCGTATAACTTGGACTCCAAAAATTGGAGCATCCGAGGGCCAAAGTAGGACGGGTGGAGAAGAATTGTGTGTGTTAGTTCTTTCTGTAAAGGTAATCAGCGATACGAAAGGCCATTTTTTAAAAAAAGAACTGACTCACAATGAAGAACATGATGGTTATAACGTATCTGTGTCCACAACTCAATTGCGCGTGACAGCTTCGCGTCCATCTCGATTATGTAACGAGGATGATTTAAATGGAAATCGAAAGTTGAACATTGTGCTTTTGATCTTTACCACAAAGGGACCTTCAACGCGTTGGCGATGGCGACATATTCTACTTTTTTCTCGTCGGGTCTCCTTGCACCACACAGCTCCAGATGCACGACGCCTGTCCTGCCGTCCTCACCTATAGCCATCTCAGCGAGTCCTGTCGACCCCGTTGACCGCCAGTTGACACCCACACCTCCTGGACAGATCAGCCCACTTTCCAAGGGTCCGGCGGCTCATACCAATACCGAGCGTCCTAGGATGCGCAGACGGCGCTCCAGCATCAATGTTTGTGCGAGTCCGATGGCTCTCATCAAGTCTCCTGTGAGGGATGCAGGTGCAGCCCTCCAACGAACTGGCTTCATGTCTCCTACGCGTCATCGCGCTTCTAGCGTTTCCATGAATGAAGCGTCTGAGAACAACAGTCTATTTGGTAGACTGAGAAGTGGAAGTGTGAGTGGCATTGCGAATCCGCCCAGGCGGTAAGTATTTGTGGATTGTTGTATGACATGTACTGATGGCGTCGCTAGTCTACGACGGACGATCCGCACCCTCACTCCCCTTGTGCCACCGCCCAATGCGCCACTTCCCGCACTTCCTCCCTCACCAACTACCAAATGCAGTGGTTCGCTCTTACCCGCTGTTATCTTGGGCCCCATGCCACAACAGTCTTTCACTACAAGAAATTCACGCATGGATGACCTTGAATCCATCTACTCGCCGACATTTTTCTCAACGGCACTGCTGAGTCCGGATCATACTTCCAAAATGCCTATCAAGTTATCACCCCGTCTTTTTGGCTGCCACGATGATACAATCTGCGAAGTAATGATGGAAAACTAAAACAGATGGACTGCACAGTGCTTGATGCGCTCCCTGCTAACTTGCACACCATTCGCGCTGGGTCGCGCTGGGTCTCACCGATATTTTTGTATTTTTACATTTATCATTTAAATTATACCCAATCTAATTCCGATCGCTTCCGCACCATGCCCTCCATATCACGTCAATTCCATCATCTCGCTTCGTTTGCTTGTTATGATTCTTGTCGATATCTGCTGCTTGGACACAGTTATGTCTCGTATCGACGCTTGCTAATTTGCAGTAGTTGTTTGTGCCCAAAGTATTTCGTATACATTCATCAATGTTATGGAATACTTGATTGAGCCATGCTTGGGATGAGTCTACATCTGATCAGCCAAGAGCCTCGTTGATTATGTGATAGTACAAGTGGGTCCTTACTTGATCACCATCATTGAATCGTAGGCCCGAGTCTCGGACATGTATCCATGTCATTTGCCAAACGTCATCCCATCAAGCCAACACAAAGATGTTGTGTTTCGGAACATGACTCTTTCGAGCGCTCTGGCCATTGTGATGGGTTGCGATCTGCACCTTTATTCAGCTTCATGACATCAGGAAAAGTACAAGTCAAACATTTCCCCCCTATATATGTATATACCTTGAGTGGTGATGTATAACAATCATTGTCTTGAACAAGCTGTTATGACTCTGTTCACTAGCAAACTAGCGAACATCAGCAAACCAACCCTTGTCTATACAGGCCTTTGTTTGACAACACAGAACGCGGAGGCGATTTAGGCTACTCACATTGGTTGGTGTTGAGCTGAAGGGACTTGAGGCAGATGATGGTTGTAGGCAAAGACATGGGTATGACATACCCATGATGGGTCATGGGTATGGGTATCTGTGGGTATGGGTAGGGGTATGGCTGTCTGGTACCCATACCCATACCCACACCCACCAGGTGGGTATATTACTATGGGTATGGGTGGGTATGTGGCCATATGTCACACTATATGACATATCATCATAACTCTAAATTCAGAATTACATCATCCATCACAAACTTTAATGATACCTGACATGCAGTGCTACATTCTAGGATAAGGTTCTCGAGCTAAACATTTTCATTCAACCTTCAGTCATGTCGACCGAGAAACGAGCAACCAAGCTAACAGACAAAGCCAGAGCTGCTCTTGAAGGCAAGTCCACCTTGAAACGTAAAAACAATAATACTGCTCCCATGAAGAAGTCATATTGCAGCTCTAATGCGAACCAGACAAGTGGACATCACAACCATTCTCACAAGCGTCGCCATGTTGAAACCGAATCCACCGAGGGTAGCGAGGAAGAGGATGAACCACTTGATAGGGAGAGCATGTTGATCAGTGATAATGACGAGAGTGTGAAAGGTACCGATACAACATCGAACAGTGACACGGAGAAACTGAGTCCCAAGGAAGAACTTGGTAAATATCAAACAACGTCTAAATGTTTGCTTACATTAGTTTCTAGAAACCATGATGAAAGACTGGAGTTCACCGATTTACGCATTTTTCAACCCTATTCCGACCATAGAAGACGTTGGTGGTCAGCGCTCGCATGATTTCAAATGCTCCACAAGGGGCTGCAGGGTTACGGTGCGCAGATATCTTGACACCACTGATGTGCGGTCGACTGGAAATATGTGCAAACACATCTGAAAGTGTTGGGGTATTAATAACTTGAAGGCGGCCGATGATGCCAAGAATGCCATGGAAGTGCGTGAAAGTATTGTTGGTAGTATCCTGTGCACCGGGTCAATCACAGAGGCATTCAAAAGAAAAGGGAAAGAAAAGATTACTTACTCGCATAGACAGCATACTCGTGCTGAGACCAGGCAAGTTCTTATTTCCATTGCGCTCGAAATATCGTAACATTATATTCAGGACAGAGATAGTTAGATGGGTGTGCGAGAGCCTGCAGCCATTTGCAGTTGTCAGCGATCGCGGCTTTCAGTCTTTGATGAAAACTGGGAGATCCGAGTACTACATACCTTCGGATAAGACTGTCTCGCGAGATGTTCGACTCATTTTTGCAAGAACTTGAATGAGGGGTAGCTACGATGTTGAAGGTATTTGTTAGTATGCATGTCTCGAAATCTCAGCACTAATATGCCCACCAGGAGTATGATGGTAAATTGAACTTCACAATGGACGCTTGGACCACACCCAACCATCGTGCACTTGTTGCATTTGTGGTCCACCCGGAATGAAAGGGAGCGTCGTTGAGTTTTCTGTTAGATGTCGTTGAGGTGGCCAAGGTAACAATACATGCCATTGTGCGCAGATGCTGGTCTGAACGTTCTCTTGAGTCCCATACAGGCGAAGAACTTGCAGCGGCATTTCGCCAGGTCCTAGAAGAGTTTCAAATCAATGATAAGGTCAGTTGGCAAAACGGCATCAAATTTCAATTGCTTTGCTTACGTTGGTGTAGATCTTGTGCATCACTTGCAACAACGCTTCAAACAACAATGTGATGGTCGAGCGGTTGGGTATCACGTTACCCAACTTTGGTGGAGCGTCCACACATGCACGGTGTTTCCTGCATACCACAAATCTTGTAGCCAAAGCACTGATCAGAAATTTCGATATGAAAGATAAAACGGCAACAAACGAAAACATGAGTGCTGATGGTATGCGCTTGCTGAAAGAACTTGAGGAGCTAAGCGAGGGAATCAAATACGAGGACCTGGTAACCATTATGGAAGAAAACACAACAGATGAGGAATCCAACGACGATATCAGTGGCCTTGTTGATGATGTTGAATTGTTCAGTGACGAGGAATGTCGTGAATTGCTAGAATGGATTGGGCCACTCAGATTGGCACTTGTCAAGGTAAATAAAACCACAGCGAACATACCTTGTCCGTGATTGGGTTTCTGATCGAATTGCGGTATATTGACAGATCCGTAAACTTGCATTTAAGTTGATCCATTCTACCACAAAGCTATTGCCAGCTTGGCAGAATATTCTTCGAAAAATGGGGCTGAACATCACTCACTTGCCACGTGATGTTTTGACTCGGTGGAACTCTACGTTGGATATGTTGGAGTATGCACTGAAACATCGCAGCATGGTTGACAATGTGACCCAGGATTGTGCGCTAGGATTAAGAAAATACGAGTTGGATGACAGGAAGTGGGTGTTGTTAGAGCAGCTACACAATGTGCTAAAGGTGCATGTCGAAGCAATGTATATTGTGGCTGTGACTCTGAGCTAAACAAGCCCACAGATTCTCAAAGATGCTATACTCTTTTTCTCGTGCTCTATGCCCAACCTCGCCACGGTCATTCCTGCCATGGATCTCATCGATCAAAAGCTTACAATGTACTCACTCAACCGCAAGTACAGTCCTGCCATTCGTGCTGCCGTTAGTCTGGCCAAGCAGACGCTTAACCGGTACTACGAGCTTACAGATAGCTCTGAAGTGTACCGAATCGCCATGGGTAAGTCATTGCATCATTAGTACTAGACGTACTGACAAGTACTTGACTTATAGTCTTACATCCGCGACACAAGCTTGCTTACTTCAAGAATGCCAACTGGGAAGGGGACTGGATTGAAACTGCCAAGTGGCTTGTCAGGGATGTGTTCGAGCACTCATACATCATAAAGGAGATTGACAACCCCGACCACCCTGCTAACGACCCAATGGCATTCAAGACCAAACAGGTATGTCACCCGGCACCACTTTGCATTGTAGTAGTACCACTGACATTACTTAGTACAATGTTTTCGATGACATGGCCGCTCTGGCCCCACCCAAACAGTCTGATCTAGGTGACAAGTTGGAACACTACCTTCGTATTGATGTTGAATTTGTCACAGATGCCCTGACATGGTGGTATGAGCGGCGCGCTGTCTATCCTTGCCTGTCCCGCATGACAATGGACTATTTGAGCATC
>JBBPJJ010000335.1:0-22766 GCA_038088635.1 Veloboletus limbatus
TGCCGAACACAACGGCAGCCCAGCGAGTATTGGGTAGTGAGCACTATTCACTGAGTATCTGACTAGTCACCAATTCGTCCGCAGTATCTAGGACGGCCACACTGTCATTGACCTCCTCACGCGACCCGTCTTCCTAGAGAGTAGTACCAGTATAGGTATAGTGCGTCCCTTGGTAACGTTCCGATGGGTAGGTGACTACACCAGGCGTAAAATGTTGTGGTCGACCTTGCGAATCGCAAGCTGAAAGTATTTGATCAGATCGGCATTGTCGTATCCAGCTATTCGTTACTCCGATCACAGGGGTAACCCCCATGTTCACAAGGAATTTTCTTCGTTTAATTTTGATACATTTCCTACAATTCAGCATAGGCTGAGAATCACTGAGCACTCGTGATACAATGAAGTTAGATCGCCACTACAACCGGCCGTTATGATCAGGCTGTCTCCTCAATGCGGACGACGAGCTTCTTGCCACTGACGAGGTTATTCTTCAGTTTTTGCAGGCCTGGAGCGACCCCATTTAATCCGCCTGGAACGATTTCGACCGGTAACAATGTGCGTGAGTGGTTCGCCACCCCATGTACGACTGTCATGAATAAAAGAGAAAAAAGTACGCACAACGATATCGCCAGCCTCCACATACGCCGTCAAGTTCTGTGCCAATGCGCGACCAATCGCCCTGTTGGCGGGCAGTTGCACAGATCCTTGTATGTTCAACACTTTCTTGGTGCTGCCGGGTGCCTCCTTGATTGAAGATTGGAGCACGATAATGATATGTCCCCCTTCTGCGAGCGTATCGTATCCGAGTTGTTGAGTGTCTGCTGTCGCGACTGTATCAAAGACAAGAAGGATCGGCTTTCTGGTGATACTCGCAATCTCAGAGGCGAAAGCAGACGCCGAAATGTTGCGATCAATGACGTGGGTCGCGCCGAGCGATTTGAGGAGGTCGGCGTTCCGCAACGATGCGGTGGTTATCACTGGAGAGAAGCCAGAGAGCTTGGCGAATTGGATAGCTAGCAATCCATCAGGTAAGGGGTTCGTAGAACATCACGCAACCAAGCTTTAGTGTGAGAGTGAGCTGGCTGGCTTTGTGGACGCACCGTATTGGCCGACAGAGCTTGCCCCTGCGATAATCAGAGCTGGTTGTCCTGCATACTTGCCGCGACCACCATCCCAGGGTGCCTTTAAGCCGACACCGACGGGGGATGGAGAGTAGAAGGGGATGACTGTCGTACTGATACCGGACGGAAGTGAGGCTGCTTGGTCGAGGGTGATGTTAGCTGGGAGCTATGACCAGGACAGATTCTTAGTGCGACTTGAATCCAAGAAACACCCAGCGCACCTTTGAAACAAGCTCTGCAGGTACGAGGACATACTCCTGGTACGCCCCATAGGGATTGCCTGCCAAGCCACCCTGGTGAAATCTGAATGAAGATCAGGAACCAGGACATCAGTCTGGATGCCATTCAATTCAATCAACGTACACTTTGTCGCCCTTCTGAAACTGTGTCACACCCTCTCCCACAGCTTCGACTTCCCCAGCAGCGTCGACGCCCAAGATAGCGGGGTAATCAGACACCATGAAACCGTAAGCTTGGATCTTCCATTCTAAATGGTTCAACCCCACAGCGACCTCCTTGACAAGGATCTCTCCTGATCCTGGCGTAGGCAGGGGTTTAGTGCTCAGCTCAAACGCACCACATTTTTCTTTGAGGAAAAGGGCGCGAGAGATTAGTGACATGAATGACAATTGGGAGGGAAGAGAAGATGGGCTGGTTCGTTAAACTGCGCACCGATTTTATTTCGTGAACTCAATCAATTATTATGATTTTTAGATCAGCGCTCAGCGCCCAGCTTTCACAGCATCCTGCATGAGTAAAACCTGCTTGCATCATCGTCAGATCAAATTAACTGTGGATGGGGAATCCCTTGGGCGCTCACACAGTCACCGCAAATCAAGTCTGTGCATCTCGCTCATTCCTCGGGGAATGACAAATGGCAGGAGTTCACGCGTCTGGGTAACCGCGGGGAACGATGAAGTGCAGCTCGGTTGGGACATCAAGCCGTATTTTCCCGGACCGTGACGGACCGGGGAGCAGCACACCCTTTTTCGTGACACGAAACGAAGGTGCGCTGAGGGACCTATCACACAAATAAAGCCCTGTGAGGGGCCGGGGACAACGGCTTGTTATTTTGAATCCCCTGATACGGATCGACTTCTATACTATGGTACAATTGAAACCGATCGCCCGAGTGTCTCGCACTTTGTCTCATGTATTGTCGAGGCCGTCGTCGGCTTGCCCATATTTGATATCGGCGGATACCGTATCTCAACACCCTTTTTATGCTGGCTTTGCTGATAGAAAGTCTCCTCCAAACGCACGGCACCAATTTTTCGGAGGGTCGTGCATGCATGAGGTGGCAGCCCCACTACTGGTACGCCTCCGTCTAACGGTTCAGTTGGTAGTTCTCTAAACAGCCCCGGAAGGGCGGCGTTCCAGCCCCCTGACGAGAGCTTTCGTAGGGTCGAAATAGTTGCCTCCCGCCCCCCTTTATATCTCTCCCTGTCCTTACTGTTCAGGGCCTTATCCTAGGAGACGGGCGTCTGACGGACGCGACAAAGAGCGCTGACAACCGAGGTCGGCTCCCCTTCGTACACAGTTTCAGGACTAGCCCAACCGCGCTCATTGGTATCCAACCATCCTCAATAACGGATAATATGTTCATCCGGTGCGCGCGGTCATTTGCGCGACCCTACACTCGACTGGGGGTAAGCTACCGCCACACACTGCTTGGTATCTCCTTACCCCATTCGTAGTGGACCTTATCACATTGTTTGTCTAGTCGTACGTCGAGTTATCAACCTAATGTTCCTAGCACGCCACCGCAACGCTACGTCTGGTGGTGGCTGCAGTCACATGCTTCGCATGGCTGCGGGCCTGCGGCTGACCAAGTTGGCATCAAACTCTGATAAGCCAAGGGGTGGATGGTGTGCCATGAGTAAGCCTTGTCAAACGATCGATGCGTTCCTCTGTTGATCGCGATAGGAATTATGATGGCCCGTAATAAGTTCGCCCTGGCTTCATGTAGGTTTCGTCGAACTTGTCCTGTCCACATATCCCATACTAGGTCCTGGCGTAGTGGCTGATGACCCAGTCCAACATTACCTTGAATGTTATGGTCTACCTGACTATTGTTGTAGTGGCTGCCAGTTGCGATCCATGTCGATTTTGCCAAAGATCGTCTCGGGATTTACCGCTCGCTCAACGCATATTCTTTATCTTGATGCCCCTGCTCATCTCTCCAAACCCCAAGATGTCGTATCCCAGAAGGAAGGACCCTTTTTCTGGTCAATGTCCCGGTCGATGCTACAGATCGCGAAATCACACTTTTATTCAAGTCCTGCGAGATTATAGAACGGGTGGTGGATAACCGGGATATGACACACGACGCAGAAACTGAGGCAGAGACATCGCCGTCATCATCATCTCGCCACCACCGTCGAGCGAAGAACCACAACCAAAAAGAAAACGACGACCAATGGTGAACGCCTCTCCGAGCATCGTACCCCTCCCGTCCGTCCCAACACGTGCCCTCCGAAAGATAGGCGGCATCGCACACGTCGTCGTCCTTGACGCCTCGTCGCTCGAACAAGCCCTCGTTCCACCAATGACACCGCGTCTGTGGCCTCCCTCTGAAGAACCGCGTGGTCTTGCACACTATGAAGCGTTGTACCACACACAAAGACCACCGCTTGACGTCGTTGGAGCGCATGCAGACAGCCGGATGGAATGGTTTGAGTTTGATTTGGCACGGACGAAGCGCACGTCGGCATATCGCAAAGGAGAGGCGATCGTGGATGAGGATGGGTTCACGCTTGTGACGCGAAGGGGGGCGTATGGACAAACACTCGGGGGTGGTGTGGGTGTGGCAAGCAAAACATTTGAGAAAACAGGACGGACGGGGAGTAAGAAAAAGGCAGAGAAACAGAGAAAAGGTAGGGAAGTATTATGCTGTGTACGCTGGCTGACATGGTGTTGTATTGTTAGCGTTTCTGGATCCCAGGAAGAATTTTGAGGTGAAGAAGGCGCACTTGCAAAGTTGATACAATCTCGGCATTTCAAACCTTACTGACGACCGGCATGGTGCAGTCATATTCTCCGCTCACCGTGGATTCATTCAGTCTATGGAATAGCACTATATTACAGAGGATCACAAGTTACACCGAGGAGCGCCGAATCACTCACTCTAACAAAATGAAGCGCAAGCAGAACCGATGATTGTATTCGCATGAAACTCCAGCAGTCACTGATTCTGTCCGCAAAAAAAAAAAAAAAACAACCAGAAGTCGAATCGCGGTTTGCGTGTGGAGCGGGAATGTTCGTGCAGATCCGTTGATTAGCGGAATCGAAGGTCCCTAATGTCCCTGGTGCTGCAGTGGCGCTCACCACTGGACGTTTCATTATGTAATCCACCCCCTTCTGACCTGCCCATATTGACTTCGATGCGGAGGTTTGCGGCTGGAACATTCTCCTTTGTATACCAGACGATCGTGTTCAAGCAGGGTCAGGGTTGACAACGAAATGTCCGTGTCCAGCACCTCAAGTCTTGCTTTTCGGCTCTCTCGGAGTGTACTTGCTACTATTCAGCCTCCGTGCGTGTCTCACCCTTGTCTACTAGTCTATAAACCCGCCCTGATTCCTTAGCACCACTACAGCATACCACGTGCCAAAGCATGGGGCTTGGCGTACCCGGCCACACCCGCTCGTCCGCTGTTCGATATGTCACAGGGCGTCCCGGGGAGTCCCCCACCGAATATATTGCTGGACGCGTTAGCAGAGACGTCTTCGTCTCCACAAAGTTCAGGCTACTGCCACGCCCTCGGAGAGCCGAAGCTACGTGCTACCTTTGCCCAGGAGATGAAGACAGTCTACGGGAAAAACACAGACATTACAGCCGAAGACATTGCCATCACGGCTGGTTGCAACATGTCATTCGTGGCAACTGTGATGTGCCTAGCAGACGCTGGGGACGAGGTGATCCTTCCTGTACCATGGTGACTTTCGGTAGCTCCTAGATTTGGCGACTTTCTTACATTTGTTATACAGGTACTTCAATCACGCGTACGGCGGGTCTTCTGTCTCTTCCTCATATCTCGGCTCAGTTTTCGCGTCGTAGCATGAGCCTTGACTTGCTTGGCATCAAGGCTGTACCATTGTACACTCACTCCGATCAGGGCTTCTTGCCTTCGGTTGACGAATGCAAGAAGCTCATCAGGCCGAAAACAAAAGCAATCTCTCTGATCACGCCAAACAATCCTGTTAGTTTTCTCCATTCCTGACGTTCTGATCGTTTATTTCATCCTGTGGAATCAGACCGGCGCGACCTACCCACCTGGGCTCATAGCGAAATTTGCGGAATTAGCGCAAGAGAACAATATTGCACTTATTGTCGACGAAACGTACCGCGACTTTGTAGAGCACCGCCCTCCACATAACCTCTTCTCCCCTACGCAAACAGAGACATCCCGGTCTTGGAGATCAAACCTTGTCCACCTTTTCTCCTTCTCAAAATCGTATGCCATCCCTGGGCACCGTCTCGGAGTAGTCATCGCCTCGCCAGAACTTTTAAAGTACATCACAACGACGCTCGACTGCATCCAGGTCTGCGCCCCTCGACCCCCACAACTAGCTCTCGCGGACGCATCACTCCTATCAGATCTTCGATGCTCCATCCTGTCTAATGCAAAGGCACTCAAGGCGCGTCACGCGCTCTTCCGCACACTGCTTCCGCCGGAGTGGACAATCGGTTCTCAGGGGGGTTATTATGCGTTCGTGAAACACCCTTTCCAGAACGTGTCTTCGATCACATTTTGTCAGCGCTTGGCAAAGGAAGTGGGCGTTCTCGTGCTGCCGGCTCAATTTTTCTACAGTGACGACGAGGCGCAAAAGCGCACGCTGGATCTGTTGGAGGAAGGATGGGATAGATGGGTTCGGTTTTCGGTTGCAAACGTTGACGACGAGCAGATTGTCAAAGTCTGTGCGCGTCTGAGGGTGTGTGAAGCGTATTTTACATAAGTAGGACGCGCGGTATGACATTGTTTTCGAGGTCACTGGAGGCCCGACGGCGTGCACATGTCTTGCTGTCTATCTTTCGAGAGGGTCGAAGAGTCTGAGTAAATAAGGTGCCTGCCGAAGCGTCGGCCGTAAATCTAGAATTACTACGAAACAGTGGCTTGTATTTCGGATTTGAACTAGCGAAAGCAGAATGGGAAATAAAGACGGGGACGGATCTTTGTTACAAAATTACCCCCGCATCAACCATCGTCAACCGAACTTGGCCTCTTTACTTAAGGTTGCCCATCAAATTGCACGATCACGAGGGGCGAGAGATACAGCCAACGGCATTTGTACACCACGATCTAGTTCACCGTCGACCGCTGGTGCCATGATGATCATCTGCTGCCGGAGAATCCGTTCGGCCTTGTCTGTCATTCCGAACTCGAACTTCCCCACCACTTGGAACAGGAATGTTTGGATGTGCATGACACTGTACTTTCGAATCAGTGATATGTTTACGAACGAACATAAAGATAAAACCCGTACGCAACGCGCCATCCCAAGCACGCTCGGGTGCCACTAGAGAACGTCATTCTGTGATGGTAGGCAATGTGAACATACGCTCGACGACATGCGCTGCGAAACGGCGCACAAGTTCGAGTATACACCAACACCAGCCGGTTTCCTTGCATTTGCTCCGCCGTTCAACCAGCGACCAGGGTTGAACTCATGCGCATCCTCTCCCCAGATATCTTTATCACTGCAATGACAATCGATGATCAGTTACTCATTCTGGAATGTACCATGTGACGACGACGGAACCTACCGATTAAATGCGGCGATAGATATCACGATTTGGGTGCCTTTGGGAACGAGTACTTCCTTGATCATATCTCCTGACTTCGTGAGAATTGGCTTGGAGAGTGGAAGGACATCGTCTTGGCGAGCGATCCGCTGGATCTGAGGACGCACAGCGTGGAACCGTAATCCTTCCTGTGTCGGGGAGTGAGCGATGGAAGTGAATCGAGATGGTGCGCGGTGAGGGAACAGCGATCACCTTGATGACAGCATTCAGGTAAGGCATACCGGCCAAATCTGTGACCGTGAGCTGCGGATCGGCACGTGCTCGGACTGTGGCTTCAGTATCTCTTATCTCATTCCGTAGTCTGGATTGAACATTGGGATTCCTCGCAATCTCGAGTAAGATCCAGGAAAGTGAGGTTGTAGTCATTGCATGAGCTGTGATCAGAACCGTGCTGTATACATCGTAGTCATGAATTTGAGTAATGGAAGAAGGGGAAAAATATACCATATCTGCGCCAACAATTCTTCGTCCGACAACTTATTCTTTGCATCTGCATCCATATTGGCCTTGACTGCGAAATAGTCAAAAACGCCACTCCGAAACGAGTAACATAATGGTAACACACTGAGCAAGGTGAGAATATCACGATTGTCCATTCCTTGTAGGAGGTCTTTTCTTTTCTCTCGCATCATATTCTTCGCGACATCGTTGACCGTATTTCTGACGTCACGCGCGCGTGCAAGCTTAGGATGTGCAAGTGAAACATGATCAGCAATCCAGTTGAGTATGCGCGCCGGAACATATATCGAAGTCGCTTGTATGAAAATTTGCATTGCTGGAGCCAGGCCGAATACGTCGCAACTGCAACGAGGTCATGTAAGGAACTCTGGACGACACGGAAACTGACAGGAAGTTTTTATATTTCCTTGTGAGGAAATGTGAATCGTCTTGGATGGTACCGAATTGGACATTGAATACAGCTATCGAGATAGTCAGTAACCCAGCTTTGAGGGAAAGATAGCGCCGATACCTTGACCGAATGCATCTAATGCTCCACGCGAGAGCCATGCTAGAACGTCGAGGACAACAGGTTGACCATCACCATCCTGAATGGTTTCCAACCACTGCATACTTAGAGACTCGGCACATTCCTGGAAGATCGGAAGGAATTCTCTGGCATCCTTCATCCCCAATCCAGAATGTAGTATACTTCTTTGTCGCTTATGGGCCCCGCCTATTGTGTGTTCAATTCAAAAGAAAAATCAACAAAAATTCCAGCTACCATCAACCGAGAGGATCCCCCGCCCATTTATCAGTCGGAAAACAGCGCGGAGGTTAGGCAGCTTCGAATAAGTATATCCTGACGCATTCAACATCCTCTGCAGAGCTTTCGGGTCTGCGACCAGGAGTCGTTCCTCCTGAGGATTACTCAGATAGATTCATGCTAAATGGGTGGGTGGGTGGACTTACTCCGAAGACACCCCTGAACCGAACGATGTTGCCATACAGACTCTGCCATGCGAACTCCGCTTCGCCAACTGGACGTTGGAATAACTCGAGCAAGTTGCCTAGGATATATATATCAAGCGCATGACGAGAAGACGCAGAGAGAGGACCCTACCGAGGATGAATGACGGTGAACTTGGGCCACGGATCATGGACAAGGACGGGCGAGTGAAAAGCTTGAACAATGGATGTGCTATTGTGATAAGAATCAGGGAGGCTAGCCCCAAAGCTACGGGGGAAGAGATCATAGCGGAGAAGAGTCACACTGGAGTTGGAAGCACCTCGCAGAGAGCATTTATAACCCGACCTTTGCACTTAGCTAAGCAAGTGCGCAAGAAGAAGGGGTGATGACTGAGATGGTCCGCTGTTACACCGGGAGTGATTATAACCGCAAATATGTCCGAACAACAGCCGGGATGATTCCACTGGACTCCAGACACCACTCGGCTATGATGTGGAAAAGGACGTGGTCGAAATTATTCTCATTTGAAAGCGTCGTGTCGAGTTAGGAGCATCATGGGCGATGGAACGTACCAAGCGATGGAAAGGTGGCGCCAACGATGGGGGACGATGGTACCACAAGCGGCGCATGTTTCCAGTGGAAATGACTCGAAACAAAGTTGCTAGGTAGAGAAAGCGCGAGTCCACTGAGGGGTATAGACGCAGGACGACGAACGCACATGATCCAGTAACAGCACCAAGAAAACGACCCAGGCATCGGTAAAACAGTTGTTGGTGTTAGCTGCGGCTACTAGCCTACTAACCGTTGATTCTGACTGATATCCGTTCTGGCCTCGTTTGGAAATGAAGCAAATTCCTGCTCCTTGAAAAGACGGTGTACACGGCCGTTATTCTCCAGCAAACACGAGTACACGCCTCGCTCGATCCCAGTGTCCTGAGTGCGAAGTCGATAGTTGTAGCTTATCAATGCAGGGTGCAGGTGCATGCATCCTCTAGAAGTATGTAATTGAAGTCGTCGTGCGTTGCGTTCGAATGGGGAAAAGTCGGTTTTTACTCTTCGAGTCAGGAGATGGAACGAACGAGCCCACCGCCAACTGCAGCTGCAATAAACCAGTGACCACGTCATACAAGACGGTCCTGTTTTCCCTGGCACATTCTCCTTGGCCTGTCCCAATGATTGAGACTTCCTAACTGGTCGGACGGCGCATTCTGAGGCCCCCCGTGCGACCCTCATATAAGCTCACTGCCTTCTACGTCTCTGGAGACACTTCCTCTGGTTCATCATCTTATCTTACTTTGTGGCGGCGGGCCTGATATCTTTCGCTCTTCCCTATGTCTTGATCAAGCGCCTTACTCGCCTGTCCAAGATCCGAGTTCCCAAGCCATCTTCGTTCGTCCTCGATAGGCTCCTCCCTTTCGTCCGCTCGTCACACGGTCGACATATCTCCAGAAAACTTGCTCGAGCCCTTCCAACGTGTCTGGCAGTTGAAACCGACTTTGAATGGCAACGCCTCTACGGGGACGCCGCTCGCTTCAAGACCGTCTTTGGTAATCAATCCGTCATGACTATCGTATTGGCGTCTCATTCCATGCCTTGATGGGCTTCAGTGAGACGGCCTTCTGGTCGCCGATCCAAAAGCACTTCAACGCATATTCAGCACGCACCGTTACCCGAAGCAGCGCAGTCTCCGTGTGATTGTCCGCATGCTGGAAAAGGGATCGTATGGGCTGACGGTAGGTCGTGCAGAGAGTGCCTGATCGTTCTTCAGAACTCTGATCCCCGTTTGGACAGCCCGTCGGCGACAAGGAAAGCTCCTTCTCCCAGGATCTGGCGGTCCGGAATCCGAAGCCTTCCCGAGTATCTTCAGGGGATGTGCTGAATCTGTAAGGCCATGCATATTCAGCCTCAACCTGCCTTTGTACCTGACGTGGAGTGTAGATGTGCGTGAAATGGGCGGAGATCGTTGGGAATAGTACCGACCAGAAAGTCGTCTTAAATATCCCAGCCTGGCTCTCCTGTGGGAGTTGGATGCGATTGGTCACGGTAACTCACCGTTCCCATGCGATGCTAAGAATGCCTTCCCATCAGCTGCATTTGATATCCAATTTGAAGCTATCCAGAACGACGAACACCCGCTGGCGAGAAAGTATCACAATCCATACGTGGCTACGTTGTCGGAGTGTCAAAGTGACCTTTTGTATAGGAGTGAGATCTTTCACGTCTCTGCTTTTTGTCATTCGGCTCATGATGATCAGTACAATGATAATCGCGGGACATGAAACCTCGTCGATCACATTGAGTTAGATGCTTTTGGAACTTGCACGCCATCCCAAAGCTGTGCTCTAAGATCTGGGCGATGAATGCTGCTATACGAGCACGCGCTGATACACAGTTCACAGTGAGCGATGCCCTACATGGCAGCAGTATGCCTCGAGTTTGTATGATTCATTGAGTGACTCCATGACTAGGAAGGATTACGGCACCACTACGCGTCCAAAACGTGTTGCTTGTAAAGACGACTCACTCGACCCATCACGACGGGATCTGGTGAGGTGATCAGTGAGATAGTCGTCCCCAAGGGAACGCTAATAGTGGCATCGATCGCTGCCTATAACTGGTGAGCTATACGCTCGATAAATATACTATGGCTTATCAGCTCCGAAACAACATAGTCACAAGGTATTATGGGGCGAGGATGGCACATGAGTTCAACCCCGATCGTTGGCTGAACGGCGTAGTGGTGCGTGAAAAGATACCGGCCTCGATTGGCTTGCATGCGGCCTTGTCAGGCGTGCTTTGCGTAATTATACCCGAATTGACTTCTTTGAAATGACAGGATGACATTCATACAGCGTCATCGAGATACAAGCGTTTTTCGTGGAAATTATTGGCAGATTTGAACCGACGATGACGGAACGATCCGAAAGGGTGTGCCGTGAGTCGACTGCCTTTTTGACACCGGCCATCGAGGGTGAAATGGAACGCGGATGTCAGTTGCCGTTGGCCGTGTCGGTCGCTGCTCGTGAGGATGGTGCTTGATCGACAATGTAGGTCATGTGTGCACGGATTTTCTGTTTCCGCTTGTCGTCTGCATAGAATTGGAACCGCCTACCAAGGTCGGTTTTTGCAGTGGCAGTCGCTGATGATTAGCGATGATGAATTCAGATGCTCATTCACATGACAGATAGAAATTACATCAATTATATATTGGCAAGATATAACAACCAACAAAGGGAATCTGTTTCGATATCGATGTATGGAGAAATTATTCAATGAAACACCTTTCAGGGTAATAATATGTTCAGTGGAAAGTCTCGCCATCATCCTCGTGCGAGGCTAGCGCGCTCATCTTTCAGCGACTTGACCAATGTCGCCTGCGACATATGTCAGCCTCCAGCGGAGTTAAAACATAACATACTCACTGCCTCAAACAGCGCAGGATCTGATACCAACCACGGCACCTGCAACAAAAATGTTTCTGCGGCGAGCTCAAATACCGCATCATTCACCAAGTCCTGGCCGTACATGACATTCGTGCCCACCGCGATGCCTCCTTCACGTACCAACGTAGAAGGTGGTAAATTTGGCGTCAACGCAGCCAGACACGTAAACGCAAACGAGCGCGACTGATATTTACAGTCTCCTCCGGCACAAATCATCTTCGTCGTTCGACTGACAAACGCGAGGATCTGCGCCAATTCGCGGAGGGTGAGGCTGCGCTCAGGCTCGGAGGCGCCGTTGCCAAACGTGAGCGTACGTTCGACTTCGAGATCGTGGGCGAGTGCGGTCGAGGGGCCCTCCGAAATAACACAGATGCGATCGTGTACGTCAGGATGGAAGAGGGTTCCACCAGGAGAGAAAACATCTGAGATAGGGGTTACGGAATGATACGCTCCGCCGGTGGATAGAACCCGTTCGACAAGAAAGACATCCTCCGGGACACCGGGGTCACTGACCAAGAACACGCGCAGTAACGTGTGAAGGTGCGGTTTGTTGACAGGTGTACCCCAGGCATCGTCGCCCACCGCAGCTGCGATGCACAACTCGACTTTTTTGATGCGTCGAGTAGGCTCAGTGTGCAAATGACGGCACCAAGAATCAATAGACATGTTGCTTGCGACGACGGGCGTCGATTTGTGAGAGAAATGAGAGAGTGCGGACTTGAACGATTTCATGATGTGGATCGGCTTGGTGTGATGGAGGAGAGAGTACCAGTGGTGAAGTTTTTATACATTCGCAAGATTGCCCCTATAGCTCCAGCAATACATTCAGTGAGGAGAACACTGAATTCTATAGGACAGGAGGAGTGTATCGATACTCCTATAGTCGATCGGCGAGCCTCCGTCTTCCGAATCCCGAAGGAGTGGAGCCTCACAAGGATTGAGAGCCGGCTCCGAGTGAAAGCGAATACGCTGTTTGGTTCAATCTGACCTACTGTGCAAAACTAGTAGTCTGGATCGTCACAGACAGTCACCTCCGCCACTAGCCGTTGTTGGTTCGAGCCCGTCGAGTGCCTCGAGGGACCGGTGACTAGGGTTGTCCACCGTCCGACAGTCGAGGCCCGGGTTAGGTAGGACATGGGACCGGAAGCCGACACCCAGGTCCTTGGAAAGAACGTCCTCAGGCTTGAACCTGGCGTTGGCGAGCTACGTAATTTATTATACATGGCCCCTCGTTAAGTGTTGCAGTCTGAAGAGAAATGCGGATCAGTTGGTTCACTGAGTTCTCGTTGCCCGGTGCCTTCTCGTTCTGACATCATCTTGAATTCAATGAGTAATGACGAAGGCATGACCTCATCTGATCTCCCTTTCTCAATTCAGTGCGTGATACGTGCATGTAAAAGGTGCATATCTGGTGTATTATACTATATGGCGTGACCCTGTAATATGTTCGAGGCTCTAATTTTATGCCGATTGTCTCGTTCCGCTTCTGGTTCCATGGCATGTGCCAGCTCCTACCTCCGTCTCCAAGGATAAGGGCTTGTACAGTATAGAACGGAGGGGGCGGGGAGGCAGCAGCTTCGATCACCCTCACGTTTGGGAGTGATATATCACAGTGAGCTCATACTATCCCTTGATTGATAACGAGATCCTACAAGGATGCCCATGATCCCATCAGCGACAGATTCACTCGCGGTCTTCTCTCTGTCCCAAAGATACAACGCAAACGTTTCGGGAGGAGGATCGTGCAGTTGGAGATCCGATGGAAAGAGTAACAAGGGGTACTGGGTGGTTGGTAACACTGCACAAGCCAGGTCACCAGCAAGGAAATGGTAAAAGAAACGCCTGAATTGATGCATTAACAGCACGACAAAGTTGCATCTACACACCATGCCTGATCCCACTGTCCTGAGCGACGCGATGTTGTAGAGCTCCTCGAATGCACCCTCGAAAGCAGGGACGTTCTGTATAACGGGACTCTGTAAAATCGATAGCTTTGGCCTGACAATACATACATTGTACGGGTGTTCTCGTCTTCAAAGGGCTGTTGGGATACGCTCTCAACTATAACTCACTCAAGGGGACAGAGGCAGTGACAAAGCGGTGTGCGTGCGCAGCCTCTCGTGAGGCTGGTCACTTGGAGATGGGTGAAAAAGGATGGGAACAGAGGAGGATTCTTACTATCAGCGACAGCCAGCAGTGATCTATAAGAGACGGTACGCTCCCACAAATCAGCCAGCGGCACTTCTTCGCCCTCGTACAGTCGTGCAGTCTCATGCGGGAACTAGCTCACACGAAGGCCGCGCCTTGTGATCTCCGCAGGAAAGATGACTGACTCACCATGTTGTACGATTTCATGCTTGTCCTCGGATAACAACACGAGGCTACGTGCGCCGTTGGGTGTCTTGAGAAAGTATACCTGAACCACCGAACACCTATTCTGAAGTCTGGTTTGTAGAAGCTGTCATGCCGTGTGGTAAACGAGTAAATGAGCAGGGTGCAGGTACATGCGTGATGTTGGTAGTAGAAGTCATCGTGCGTGACGTTCGAATGGGGGAAAGCAATCAGTGCGGAGTCGGCTTTGGACTTGCAGATTTCCAGTCGGGAGACTTTCGGAACGAACGAACCCACCGCGAACTGCAGCTGTGATAATCTCTTGACTACTGACCGCGTCGTATAAAGGTTGCAAGTCATTCGTCCTGTTTTCCACAGCACATTCTCCTTGGCCTGTCCCAGTCCCAGATACTTCCGAGTATCGTGCAGCTGACTGGCCGGGTAGGCGTAGATGCCAACACATTCGGAGGAGCCCGAGGGGATTCATATGTAAACTTACCGCCTTCCACGACTCTTTGTGTCGTTCATCATGACATCTCACTTTGTGGCGGCGGGCCTGATAGCTTGGTACCTACATCTTGATCAAGCACCTCACTCACCCATCTTTGTCCAAGATCCGACGCCCCAAGTCATCTTTGTTCGTCCTCTTACTTTTCGTCCGCTCGTCACACGGTTGACATGTCTCCAGGGCACCTGTTTGAGCTATTCCAACATCCAGCAGGTTAAACCGAATTTGCATGGCAACACCTCTATGGGGTTGCCGTTCGCTTCAACACCAAGTTCAATCCGTCACGCGCTTCGTATTGGCATCTCAACGTGTCCCTGATCGCTGGCTGGACGGTATAGCGAGTGAAAAGAAATCGATCTCGATGGGCGATATGCAAACTTGTAAGGCGTTTCTTGCGTGATATGCATGCATCAACTCCCATTTTATAAATGACTGGATGACGTTCATAGGTGGCACCCACGCACACCTGGGATAGTGCTCTGCGTATGCAACCTTTCTCACCATAAATGAAGTAAAACACATACTAATGGATCGCCAAAAACAGCGTCATCGAGATGCAAGCGTTCCTCGTTGAAATTACAACAGACGATCTGCCGTGGGCCGACTGCCATCTTGACTCCGGTGACCGAGGGTGAGCTGGAATCACGAAGGGATATTCAAATAATATTTGCTGTATGATGCTGTACCACACTGCAGCGATGTGGCCGACCGTGTCGTGGCTGGAGAGCTGTAGCACCACAGCCAATAATGCCCTGGGTGTGGTTTACTGTCATATTGTTATGCTTGATGTAAGGGTTTTGGTAACTGTCTTAAGGGTGGTTTACTGATGCGCCACTTGGCCGCCACCTGCCACTGTACTCAGGTTGGTGTTGCCTGGACTCACAGAAGCAGGCCAGAGAGACAAGCGCGCGCCCAACTGGTATACGAGGCATTCTGCCGCGAATCTCTGCGGGGGCATGTTCAAGGTCATTCAAGTTGCCCTGTCATGACCGCGCTCATGTGCATACAGATCAACGCGTATAGGCGATCGTATTACTGCCAGTCGCGTCCTTGTCGACTTTTATGAGGGTCCCTGGATCCACCAAGTTGTCCGTCGCTCATCAGCCATGATCAGGCACGACGCCGATTAAACAGCGAACGCTCACGAACAATCCCCATTCGACTGTGCGGCTCCGTTAATTTCCTCGTATATCACTCTTCTCCCCTTTTAGAATATCTATGCATGGTTGCCTATAAAGCGGGATCATGTCACTCGCCTACACCAGAGCCGTCAATGTTGACTTTTCCAGCGTCCGTCACATTCCTCGCGTTGGCGAGTTTGAAAGGCGCGACTGCCGATGACCTGAGAGCCACTGCATACACTGCTCCTGGCGAGTTCCCTACATCGGTATATGCGTCATACTGGAACAATCCGACTGCCACATCAGCCCAGCCCCAGCCTGTGATTTCTGACCCAGTTACGGTATGTTTCATGCAGCTATTACTCGGACCATTTTATCCCATCTTATTACCATAGAATACGATTTTTCCGGCAAATCTGACGAACCCTTCCAACTTCCCCAAGGTACAACGATGATGTTCTGCTGACACGACATTGACTGACCCATCGGATAGAATGACACCATCGATCCCCACCCACTGCCCTCGCGACAAGGACCATCGCAGCTCCTCCAGCGCGCACTTTCGCAGATCCAGTCTATTTCCACCAATCCAGCGCTCACGAGTAGTCCTTGTGCACAATGCCAAGCGTCGCTGTCTATTGCTAAGATGCTCGTGCTTGCAGCACCGGAACAGGGTCCCCTCCTTGCCGAAGCCATTTGCGAGTACTTCGACTACTCCCCGGATGGTCCGGGGATATCATGTTACGATGAGTACAGCCGACTGGCTCTCGGTTCCGTATTTTCGCAGGTCGTTGCATTTGGTGATATGGGTGGATACGATGGCCAGGTTGGTCCATCCAGAATGGCGTGGCCTTGAATAGTTACTCAAATTCCATGCAGCTTCTGTGCGCAACCCAACTCAGCTTATGCCCCATGCCACCGACGGTACCGCTCAACTTGACAAGTTGGTTCGCGAAAGAAAAGCCCAACCCTCTACCTCCTCCAAAGCAACCAAGTGGGGAACGCTTGAAGGTCTTCCATGTGTCTGATATCCACATTGATCCGCGTGCGTTTCTATATCTGTTTCGTTGTTGCATATACGGAATCACACCTCTAGGTTACGCCACCGGACACGAGGCTAATTGTAGTCAGTACATGTGCTGTCGCGAGAATACATACAACACGGTGTCCCCTGACCAGGTCCTCCTTCCTGCGCCTCGCTATGGAGCCTACTACTGGTGCGCTTTGTCTTAACTGCCCTTAGTTGACGACCAATGTCGATGACAGTGATACTCCGATCTCACTTTTACTTGCTGCCATGCAAGCGATCCCTGAATTGACCGGAACTTTGGGATCTGGATTCAATTTCTCCTTATTTACGGGAGATCTGACCGCCCATGATCCCGACAACCAATACTCCAGGTAAGGTTTCAACATTCACTTACCTGTCTGATTCTGATTATGCATCTACAGAGCATACGTGGAATATTCCGAGGTAATGTCAGGCACTGTTGTCGATCAGTTGTTCACGCAAAATGTTAGATCATAGTATACAATCTCCTCCAGAAATACCTCGGTCCCGCCCCTGTGTACGCCACGCTCGGCAACCACGACACATATGTGATTGAGATTTCTCTCGTTGTCCAATTCTCAAGTCAACTCCCTTTCATAGATGCAATACCAAATGATTCCATATTCCCTCGGCGGCGATGCTCTCGGGAACCAATTCAATTGGTACGTGGATACCTTGGACGTGTCGTGTACGATTGTAGCTGATGTGATCCAGGTTGTACGATCATGTCTCTACGATGTGGTATAACGAAGGCTGGCTTCGGAACGCCACTGTTGAGTTTGCACGCACTCATTATGCTGCCTACTCTGTCAAGCGCCCTGATGGATTGCGTATCATTTCGCTCGATACAAACTTGTGTACGCCCTGATTCTTATGTTGTACCTGCCACGTATCGCTCATACCTGCCAACCATACCAAGGGTACACGTATGTCTGTATACCCGAAAGTGATCTTGTGACTGTTTGATGATCTCCGCAGACTGAACTTCTTCGGCTATATTAACGCCACTGATCCCGACTCGTTTGGAATTCTGCGTTTCCTCACTGATGAGCTCCAGGATGCCGAGGATGCGGGTGACCGAGGTGAGATTTCTACACATTCGTCCTCATCGTCATTCGAATAACGACCATCTAGTTTGGATCATCGGCCACGTTCTGAGTGGATGGGTGGCCTCAGAATCTCAGTTCAATCCCACGAACCTGTGTCAGTTGTTTTCTCCACCTTGCCTCTTTCATGCTCAAGGCTGATTATCGTTTCAGTTTACCAGATGTGAGTTCTTAATTGACTACAACATACGGCGGACATGCTGAAACGAAACGAAGTGTTGATCGTTACTCACCACATGTTATCGCCAGTGAGTATAGGTCTATGATTAACGGAAGAGCCCAAGAGTTGATCATTCTCTGGACGGTAGACATCTTTTTCGGACATACGCACGAAGACCAACTCTCGGTACGTGATTCTTGTTGAGTTCATTGCGATTCATGTTGTGCCCAAAAGATCTTCTACGCCAACAACGCCACGAACATCAGCGTCGAGACCGCGCAGACGGTGTCGTGGGTATGTGAAGCCACATCAACTCGTCTAACAGTACCTGATGATGAAAATAGATTGTGCCATCCCTCACACCCTTGACGAACCTCAATTCGGGCTTTCGTATGTATGAAGTCGACTCTGCGGTAAGCACCCGTATTCTCGTCCATGATCTTGCGTACTCAATAACCAATCCAGACGTTCGACATCTTGGATGCATACACGTACGTGCTACAGGCTGCACTCTTAAGGTAGATGCACTCACCTTGCTATGTTGCAGTTGGGTCAGTCACGTCAATGAATTCCCAGCGCTAGACAACCAGACAGAGGTGGGTCCCACATACGTGCTAGAGTACAGCACGCGTGAAGCCTACGGCCAAAACATCACCTGGGGTGCCGACGACCCTCTCAACGCGACGTGGTGGCATCTTGTTACCGAACGTGGGTACAACTGCTTTCCGCACACCGATGATACGCTGACGACCGCTGTCACTTGCAGAAATGGAGTATAATCCATCGTTGATAGAGGTATGTGGTCCCGATAGGGAGTCGATAGATGTTTCGGCTGACTTTATGTCATGCTGCTTTCAGACGTTCAACACCTATCAATCGAAGAGCTCCGTGGTGGGTAAAAACTGTACCGGCGAATGTATTCCAGCCAAGATTTGTTATCTGCGGAGTGGTTCTTCCAGCCTCACGTATGCGAACTGTAACCAGTCATACACGTCGACGCAGTGATAGGATGGATCCGTCTCTACACGTGTATATCCTAAAGATGTTGATGATTCACAATCGAGGTCCGATGTATAAAGTACGTAGCTTTGAAGCCAATGCGCGTATCCATTATCCATAATCCGATTTATTCGCGGGTCGGGGAATCCTGTCGTTGGGCCGCTGTGCTAGCCTGTAGTACCGTATGGATTATTCCAACTGTCCATCCTTCACAAGACGAATATTGTTGTCCAGGACATCCACCGGCCGCCGGTAACCACTGGCATTCCTCCGGTTCACTTGCGTACGATCATTTATAAAAAGATGAGGTACATTTTCCCTTGGATGCCCCCCCCGGCTCGCCACCACTTGGAATGACCGATCCTTCATGCCCCGAGTACTAGCGTAGATGGGTTCAATAGGAAGGGCAAAGCAGTGAACACAAAGTAGCGGTCAAGAAAGGATCGTGACAGTAGGAAAGAACGTTTGGCCAATCCATCACAAGCACTCCCAGGAATGCCACATAATAACTTTATGAACACCGGTCCTCGATTTTAGTGACAATTGACCGAAATTCAATACGGCATGGCATTCGTGCAGCATCATGAAATGAAGAACGTCTTTGTAAATTTCTGGAGTTGTTATCCGCTGCAGCATGTCGATCATCTCGTGGGCTATCAAGACCAAGATCTCCTTGCCCATCGCGAGCTCCATCTGGTCTTTGCACCGACTTGCAAGTCACGCATGGTGGATATCGCGCCTCCCCAATCTTTCCCGCCCAGTCAAAGTCAACGTTCATGGACTGCTTTTCGTGAGACTTGGACACCATGATGTTCGTATCCCGGATATCATCGTGGACGAAACCAGCGTCGGGAAACAATTCCAATTTTGCAGTCATGTCAGCAAAGACACTAGAGGGAAGCGGTTCTTTGCGGGCATGCAGCGTCTCAAGGTCGCCAGGGAGCATGTCCAGCACAACCATGAACCAACCGCCAGCGATCTTTCAAAAGCCTCGTAGCGCTGGGGCATATCCTAGAGATACAAGGTGCTGATGAGCGGCGCACGAATAAGCGCGAACGAACTTGGTGCACATACGATTCCGTTTGTCTTCAGTTTCGAGGAAGATGAACCTGTCCGAGTCCAGATTTATCTCGTACTGAAAATATGGGGTGGTATCGTCGTGAAGTGATATGTAGCTCGTTGGGTGCGGGAATACGTGAGGGGGGGGAGGGGGGGGGGCAATGCAGTAGAGGGAAGCAGCGTGTTGACTTGCATATCTTCATGATACCACTTCACGTTTTTGGTAGCATTGCGCAAAGCAGCCATGTGACATGCTGCAGGAAGTCGATTATGGGTATCCGTGTAATGAAAGTGAAAGGCAATAGGTATTGACAGGAGTCGTACAGTAGGACGCAAATTCCATACGGCACCGGCGAGTGTCATGTTCGGACCTAAAGAAAGAATCAGTCGACTTGCCATCGACTGTCAGAGGACCAACCGGAAACGGCGAGAAGGAGGCAGAGTAATGGAGATCTGTTGAGTTTGAGAGCAGATTCTCTCGTCGACTCCGGGTAATATCCTATAACTTGGAAATACGCATCGGCTGACGTATTTCCGACTTCGTTCTTGACTTCGGCGATCATGCAACGATGTCCATTCGCGCTCCTGATGTCCGCATCCGGCACACATGCCATCTTCGTGTGGTTGCGGGTGAAGTTGATGTCGAAAGCGTCAAATGCAGACTTGACGGCATTGACCCGTTCGATTTCCTTCTCGTAAAAGTCCGACATAACCATCGCGAGGCTCTCGACAAGATCGTTGTCCATGACTGTTACTTCAACGGCGGTCTGATAGTCATCGACAAACTGGCCAAAGATAGGATGCAGGAGGGTCAAGGGAGGGTTGTAGGGATAGTTTCTTCATATCCGCGAGGACGACCATGGGGGATAGCTTTGCGTCTTTCCGGATCAACCTGCCGTGTTCGAAATCTGGACGGAGTACCGGTGCCGGGAGGCTTTGCCTTTGTAGCGCATGCTAGGAACGTTCGCCCGGTTGTAATCGGATCGTCTGTCCCTGTATAGCGATATGTATGTGGAGGCTGATTCGATATCCCTGTGAGCACGCGTTAACACCGTCCTGTCATGGCATTGCTTACTTTCACTGAGCGGCTCCACGACAACACGGGGAGCCTGACAAAATGGAACGTCGTCGAATATCCTCTCCAGCACTTCGCGCGCTTGCGGAAGCTGAGCTGATCCTAGAGCACCAGCGATCTCTTGGAGTTCGAGTTCGTTATCTACCGCAACCTTGTATAGATTCATGCGATCAGGCGGTAGATCGTGCGAGTCCTTATGTGCTGCGTTGATCGTGTATTCACTGCGGCCTTAGATAGTATTTGGACATCAAAGGAGTAGGAGTTGGCAAGTTTTTGCCCTCCGAATCCAACACTGAATAGTGACCAAGCCATCTGGAGACATGGAGACTGAACGTCAATGAAGTCAAGTTCGAATCGCGAGTGCCACATCTCGACGATGAGGTGAAGTCGGTCGGGAGGAAGTGAGGTGAAGACAGCTGACAACTTCTGCGAACCCTCTAAAGGTTGTCTGAGACCAGAGACGGTGCAAGCGCCGAGAGGTTAGCCTCCCATGGGAAGCAGACTTGAATGCGCGGTAAGCCATCCGATATCTCGGTCTTTATAGTGTGTGCTCGAAATCTTGGCAGTAAATGTTTGAGAGATCTGCTGACCACACATCCAGCAGTTGAGCGTGAAGCTGAAGAGTAAAGTTTGCCATCAAAAAGCATAACAGAATACAGTGATAAACGCACGAGAATCGGGTGTGGTGACAATGATGAGCCATTCTGTCGTATCACAGTTGCCAGGGAATTCAACTCTGAGCCCCAGCACTGTGTTCCGTTTGGCTTCCACTGCCTGACTGAGTTCATCGTCTGCGTGTTCTTCGCCGTGCGGTAGACGAAGTTGGTAAATATCGAGTATTGTAGGCGTCTAGTATAGTGCGAAAGTTAACCGAATTTTTGATAAGCTTCTTTGAGGGCTCCAATTAAACAGTCTTGGTGCTCGAGATTTCGACGGGGAAGATCCTGAAGACGTCTCAACCGTAAATCCAACAGTTGAGCGCGAGTATTTGCGAGCCCATGTCGTGACAGGATGCAGGTATGTAAACGAAAACAATGGGGGGTCCTTGAACTCGCCCACTACCCTGATAACTATTGAATCAGACCATACTCCAAATGCCTAGATCACACATGCTGCGATACGGTGCCCCTACCCCACCACACATATCTATCGACAGCTTTCCTCATAGACGGTCTCGTTACCAGACTACGCGCGATATGGCGGAAACGACATCCGATACACTTGGTTAGTAACTTACCAATATATCTTGGCGTGCTGGCCAACAAGAATGATGACTACCAGAGGACTTACGACTAGTACAATCTTTGTGTTCATCGGATGCCATTGGAGGGCGATCTGGCTTCGCAACGGAAATGAAGCGTCTCCATGCAAGAAGATGACCGTCATCATGATGGCCAGCCATTTCGATCAAGTACGATTATCGATTATCGCAATCGGTCATGGAATTGGATGCTAAAAAAAATTAAAATCACCCAAAACACGCAGCGTGCGGTGGCGTAGCGAGGCACGAACGTAGCAACAGAGCTTAAAGTTCTTCGGACGCGTGGTGCGGCACGCTTTTCCTTTTACCTTGGGAAGATC